>JAECUM010009582.1:0-12299 GCA_016617855.1 Megalonaias nervosa | reverse complement strand
GTAATTTTCTGTTATCTCAAATTGTCTACGTGATCCGCTTTTCCTTTACACTGGACTGATTTAATTAAGACATAAGAGACAGTCTTTGGTCATAGATGTGCTTGATAAAAGATCAGTAATGGATCCTATTTATACACGCACTCAAGTTCCAAAATAAAATTACTTGCCAATTTTCTTCCAACTCAGTAACCTGTTCGCCGATCTCTTTTGAATCAATACACCGTTTTATCTGATAAAATAAGGTTTCTTCAGGGTGGCTGTTTATCTCGGCCTACAATTAAATTAGCGGTTATTTAACGAATCAATTGATTTTAAAGTGATCATTTTAGCGAAGCCTTGAATATATTTCTTGAAAATACTTGAGAACTGGGTCAGTACGACTGTATTCATTGTTGTTGTCGACACTTAAGCACAGTCTGATATGACAGCTGGCATTACCTTATTATTTAAAGACTGCTGATCCCACACCATTCCCCCATCTTTACTCCCTAAAGGAAAAAAGAATATCTATAAAAAAAAATAAGAAATGGTTTACCATTAATAATGTGAACATGTTTCATATGCTCAAACATTGGACTCTTATTTTCACAGATCTTTAAAGAGGATAACAACTAAAAGCCAGTGTGTAAGATGTGGGATTTTTTAACACTTCCCTAAACTGTCGTTTTTCTTGGGAATCAGTGGAAATGCATTAGGAATAGTTATGAGAGTACTTACAACGGAAATATAAATGTGCAGCAAAAGCCATTAAAAATGTACTCGTAAACACTGGTTGAAAGAAGATAGAAAAGTGTATACATTACTGTTTTCCATTTTTATTTTCTGAACAGCATCGGTGATTTGCTTACAAAATAAACGGAAACATGTTATTAAGAAGATGAATGCTTATAAACGACAATTTTTAAGTGCAACTTTTAATTTCCTATTATATCAATGAAAGATTAATATTGGCATACACGTGGTCCTTCTAAATACTCTTGCATTAAACAGAATTCATCGAAATAGTAAAATAATGAAATCAAATAGTTTAAAAATTGTAATTATATTTAATTCTTGTTTGGATCATTTGATTTTACTAATTTACGCTTTATAAGTGAGCATAATTTGTGTGTTTACACTACAGTCACCTTTCAGAACATAAATCGAAAAAATTAGAGTAAAGGTGAAACAAATGTAAACAGAAAAATAAACAAATAAGAAAGACGTAAATTAAGATAAACTATGGCATACTATAATCATTTTGCAATTAAGACAGTAACAAAGTATATTTAAAATATTCTTTTCCAAATCGATCTTAAATATTTTAAAAAAACAAGCAAAGAATAAAAATAAATGAAGCAGAGATTTTAATAATAGCTTATGCTGGAAAAGCTAATTACACTGTCAATGAATCAAAATTATATAATTGCAAAATACATTTTTGGTGTATTATTTGGGGGAGGGGGTAAAAGAAAGGTACTTCTACAAGCGAGTACGTGTTTTATGTGAAAATGAAACCACCTTGATTGTCATGAGTGAATTTTACCCAGAAAGTAACTTCAAAAACTGTATTCATTTATCTTGAGAGCATACATTATTGTCATTTTTTGTACTGGAATTCAATATTAGTTCAAGAAACTGTTTATGTGTGTTATTGAATTTGGACATAGAGCACATCCTATCTTTCCATACAGAAAATAAAGTTATTATTTTGATTAAATTGTATGCGCGTAAAAATGCACTGTAGCAAGGTTCTAGTGCTTCGAAGATTTGTAAAATGTAATGTATTTTAGTCCCATCTTACGTCCCTTGCATACAGGGAAAAATGGACAAGTAACATGTATCAGTGAAACCAGTCTAACAGAAATTACTTTCCTTATTACAAAGTTTGACGCCATACACAGAGTGTTATAAATATTGCTTTTCGTTTTGCACTACCAGATTAAGAATATCTATTTTGCTGATTCTTAGGATCGTCCCCTACAGACTGCCCCCCCCCCCCATAATCACTCGTTTGAATGTTTGAATGTGAATTCTATTGCAGTAGTTAAATGAACTGATGAACAACCGTTGCGTAAAGTTGTTTATTGACCTGCAATATCAGTCCATTTGATCTATTTACGGGGGGGAGGGGGGGGCATTATCGCGATGATAGTAAATCATTACAGCTAGACATAATAGTTATTTTTATACTTCCTCCTCCTCTCCAGAGGCGCGGAAATATAGACTTTCTCCTGACACGGAATATCGTTTACGTAGCTGGCCTTGCATTTTTTATATTATGGATTGCTATGGAATTTTGTGTTTATGAACTTGAGTGCTGCATAGCGACAAATTACAGTACTGACAATTGCTTTAAGAGTTATTGCCCCTTTTTGCAGTTTGTGAGAATATTTTTTGTGAACGAAACTAGTTATACATTTTTAATTGATCGACATGAAACTGAACATTTTATGATCATCGAAAAACGTTGCTTCCACAATTTTCTTTTAGAGTTATTGCCCTTTTCTGTACTGCAGCTGAATGCCGTGTATGACATAGCCTTGAGAACGCAAATTGTTTTGCATATTTGGATCAATGTGAAAGTTATCATCTAATGATATACATATTGAGAATTCATTTGTGCTCCCACGATTTTGTAAGAGTTTTTGCCATTTATTACTTGCAAATATAAGCCATAAACGAATGCAACTGCTCTCGCAGTTTTAGTGGATTGTTTTAAAACAGCAAGCTGTGTGATCATCACCAGGAAATAGGCATGTTGACCAATCGTTGTTTGGACACTATTTGATTTTAGAAGAATTAATCCTTTTTTCGCTTTAGAGTTATCTCTATAATGAAATAAGGGTGGGATGCAGGAGAGGTGGGGTATATTTACGTGAGTATATTGCTCACCATTGCTTTAATTTTAACCAGGAGTAGGTTTCAGATGGAAGACAGTGTACAGTGGAGTACGTCGTCATGAGGATAGTTTATGTTTAACGCAATGTATTACGTTTGGGCATATCTATCATCAAAGAGAGTCACATTGACTAATTCCACATTTATGCTATCAAAACCTTTTCTCAATTACTAATCTCAATTTAAATTTGATATATCTATAAACATGTCAGTTCCAAGACCATTTAATACTTTTTTCAGTTTAATATATAGAATTATACCCTTTGACATACAACTTAGAAAAGACTACTGTAACGAGAGATGGGATATTTATGAAGTGAGGTTGAATTAATAAGATAACTTGTAACGTATCTCCAAATGGCTGCTTAAGTACAGTAAGTCCTTTTGTAAAAATAATTAAATTGTATCAATGACATATTCTTCCGGATGGTTTAATAATCTTGGTTGACTGATCTACCTTTGAAAGTTCTCTTTTCATGCACAAGTGTATGAAACGAGTAGCTCTTTCAAGCTGTCTTTCGGGCCGAGACAGGATTAGTGTCATTAGATACGAGAAAGCGGTTTCCTCTGTCAGGCGTATCCACGATTCATCCACAGATCCAGCTATCAAACAAACAATACGGCCCGTCTTGTTTTCTTGTCTCTGTTGTTCATTCTGTGCTTCGAAATATTTCGTCTTTCGGAGTTTAAGGATCCTTAACTTCATTGTTATTATGAGATTTCAAGCAGATGAGCCTTGTTGAATTTTATACAAATCAGCATCAAGAATGATTGCTTTTGAGTTTGTTCTACTCGTTGTAGAACATCCATTTTACTATCGAAATAAATAAAATGATAGTTATTCTTTATATATATATATATATATATATATATATATATATATATATATATATATATATATATATGTACACACACACACACACACACACACACACACGTTAATTCCATTATCACACTTAAGTCACTGTTCTTTACTCACGTTTCTTATTATTTATAGACTGTATTGTATCCTGCAGTTTTAAATTCTTGATTTCATTAATTTCAACTATATACAAAGAGACAAGTTTACGGGGTAGAATCACAGACTAGGATGACAACCGTTATTTTAATGTTAAGTTCAGTTTGTCGGTCAAGGGTCCATTTTTAACTCGAGAAATTATTCATCAAACAATCAGACCTCAGTATTCACATGTTGGTTTTGTAACCCACGCAATTACCCTTTATATGAAATATTCATATTTATAACTGAAATTTGTATTGCGTGACGTCGTGGATATGTTTTACACTGGAGCACGTGCGCTTTCTTTGCTGTGTAAAGGAATTGTTTTTATGTTTCATGAAGTATTAATTATTTCAATGAAAGTCGAAAATATATTTTAAGTTACAAATTTGCATTATGTGAAATTTGCTTTCTCTCATGAGATAAACCGGAATTAGAAAATCCGAAATGAAGGTATTTCACTGGACCACTAAGCTGGTGATACAATTTAACGCAAGAGCTCGCCATCCTTTTCCTGCGCTCGTAACACTTACAAATATACCATGCGCAACACTAATACAAATGACTGCTTTCCTTCTCCCTAAATATCAGTAAATACGATGACTAGAACTTTCGTCGTTATATAATGTCCTTACGTATCATAATAAGACAATTACATCTGTAATATTCATTGTAAAAACGGAAGTATAAGATTCACTAGGTTCAAATCACTACACTTATAATAAAAATTAACTAAAGATCGATTTTCCCGTGTGTGAAAGTTGGTTAGCTGTTTGCATATGATCGGCATGAAAACCCCTTTCTCATTTTAATGTTGTTCGAGTGATGTCTACTCTCAACAACAAGTCAGTTACCCTAATCACTGAATATAAACAAATATCCACTACATTAGTAGAATAAGTCTTAAACCAATAAAATAAACCTTCAAAACAATATGAAATGTAAATGGAATAAACATGATTTACCTTACAAATTATTATCATAAATTTAAACTTTATTTCAATCCTACGTTAGTCTAACTAACGTGATCCATAATATTCCTGTTCTGTAAAGAGTCTGCAATCAAAAATAGAAGCCAGTTTGATACATTGTTGTTTGAGATATCATCTAGAATATCAAGAGAAAGTTTTGTGAGATAATCATATATCACTATTTGAGAACATTTAAAGCTATCATTTTCATCAGAACCTTTACTTTCTTTTCCCTGGATAAATTATGGACCTGTTTGCTTCGGTATTAAAGTTTCTTAGCATTACTAACGTTCGCGGGTGTAATGCCCCCGTCCCTCCCACATCATCTACGTAATTCAATTGTTTCTTTCGTATCCGTATCATATATTCCAATATCCTGAATATGTTTATTTGTTCCATTTCTTTCAGATTTTTCTGTAAACTTTGACAGGTTGCGTGGAGACTGAGTACATCTTTCTAGTGAATATATTCTTCTTGTTTGGTTTTGCACTCTGTCTTTCAGGTTGTCAGTACTCACCAAGATAGTAAAAAGGTCCCATCTCTATTTTCGTACTTCCTCGCTCACCCTTTCTTGATCTTTTCTTTTATGGATTGATTCTCTTAAGAGCATATGACTTCCCTTGTAATCATTTCACTTCGTGTACTGTTAATGTAATATTAGCAGCCATCGTCTCGAAAGCTACATTAATCTTATTCAGTTTTCACCCATGTGATATGTTTAGCTCTATCACTCTTTATATGATACAACTGATTTCTTACAAACGTTCTGATTACTGGTTGGACGGGATTGGGGTTGGGGTGATAGGTGGAGTCAACTCTACAACTTTGCAGGGCTTTTTACGTAAGCTTAAACTTGAATAATGACGTCCGTGGGTTCCACAGATCTCTATCATTTGTGTTTGTAGTGTTTTCTAGACGACCTACGTCGGCTTGGAATATTGATTGATTACCTTAAATATATACCTGTAGGTGACTGTACGTACCTAGATTTATTTGGAACGTCTCACACTACTTTTTATTTCTATTGAAAGATTGTAGGAATCGTATTTATGCGTCTTATGATGGAAAAGAAGTCCATCTGTATTGATTACATGCCTGATCTGTTGAAAACAATCAATACACGCGCTTACTTGCTTCCCTCCTTATTATAAGCAAACTCAACATTACACCTGGCCGATCTCCTCGATTACTGCTGGACTGTGATTGTACATCGTATGTGGAAACAACTTTTAACAACCAAGATAACCTTAACACACACATAAGTAAATATGTTGTCACTTGGATTGTATGAGGTTCAAATTTCATTGACATAACTGTGTTAAATTTATATAAATTTCATTATCTTACATGTTAGAGAATTTTAATTCGTACTCTATGGAGACTCGAACCCGTTTCCGCGAGTAAATGGCACCCATCGCCTTGCCTGAAAGCACCGACTCCTATACCATTTCGACCATGCACACGTCAGCCAAAATGTATATCTTCAAAATTTAAATAATAATCAGGGTTAGAATGTGTTGTTTTTTTCTTGAAAATATTTGACTTGTTGCTAGTTTTTCTAACTAATTTTGTTTTATATTGTGACGCTGGTCACAATAAATATTTGGTCATCGGCAACACGTGATTTTTGTCTGATAACCGGTGTAAAAAAATGTTCTTAATTTTGTATCACTTTAATGCCACAGCGCCTTAGTGGGAATGGTGCGAATATCTGATTATGTCATTACACGTTAACTATTATTGTTGTTTCTTCAACCTGATTTCCAGCTTTGAAGGCAAAGATTAAAATTACTTTACTTTAGCCATTAAGCAGCAAATCTATACTCACCTGTAAGTTTTACCACTCACTGATTTGTCAGATGCCGTTGTTACATTTTCGTTTGGTAATTCTTCAGATTATCGCTTCTGAGTTGTTTTTTTCCTGCGTGTCTTTGGGCGTTGTAATCTTTTGTTTACATTCAAATAAGACACTCTTTTGGTTATAAGGTCTAGTGTTTAATGCGGGTACCTTGAGGCAGGCCCAGCCCTAGGGCAAGGCAAACGAGGCAACCGCTTTGGACCCCGCGCTTTCAGGGGCCCCACGCTGCAGACGGAAATCAACTCTGCAATGCAATTTTTTTGCTTGGGGCCCCGCTCATCGCTTTTGCTGCCTTGGTCCACGCATGCTGCATTGATCCCCGCACACCCTAGGGTAGGCCCTTCGTTGAGGGGTGTGATGGGGGTGGGTGTTCGTTGATTTCAAAATATTATCAATATCCATCTCACATACTTATCACAGCGATTGAGGAAGAAGAAATACATGTATCAGCATTCAAAGCTTATCATTGATTCTATCTATATCGATTTTAAAGCAAGGAGATGAGTGGCCATGATCGAAAATGTATCGTTAGGTCCATACTTTTATAGTGGCAAGGTGTCAAGACTGGTTTTATATGATAAATTTACAGAAATAATCTTACTTTTAATTTGAGTCTTCTAAAAGATGCCTAAATCGATTATTAGCTACTACTACTACTACTACTACTACTACTACTACTCAGACGACGACGAACACGACAATGATGAGTGTGTGTATTTGTACTCATTAGGCTTCAGATTATTGTCCTGTTACTTTCAGTATCATTTTTAATACGTCATCTTTAGTGAACACATAGTTTCGAAACTTACAGAAATATCTATTCTATCGTTTTCCTCTTCATTTAGCAGGAACATTTAAGTTCCAAGCATAATAAAAAGTTTTACCCATTTCCCAAAACAGACAATTTCATTCAATTGCATTAGGGAATATTCAAGTTTATATACGAACGTTAACAAAAAGCTTTTCGATCTCTTTGTGAAATGTTAAGAAATAAATTAATTTCTAAGGAAAAAGGAAAACTTTTCGTTTCATCCTTTACGCGTGAAAACTACTTTATCTTCAGTTTCTGTCATCAAAAGACCACTTTAGCACTTCTAAATGACTCAAATTTCACGAAGAAAGCAAATGCGCAATTTACGTCCCGTTTGAAGTTTTGTTCTTCATTAGACTGTAAGCCTAACCTTGTCCCAAAATTAATTTTTATGATCATGTTCTTGCGGAAGTACAAGATTCAGTTGCTGGAGGTGAAAAGGGCAGTTGTTTAAACTTAAAATTCTCCAAGGGTAAAATTTCGAGTATGCATATATTTATTAAAATGCTTACAAGGTACCTTATATAAACAAATATATTGACTTTAATTAAAAAGCTAACAGAGGCGCATTTATCTTCAATCGTTATAGTTTTGAGAGTGTTTGCTCGAAAACCAATTAGGATGGTTGAATTACACGGTATCATATATCAATTTTACACTTATCCTGGACTAAGAAATGAACCCAAAAAATTGTTTTGAATCAACGAGCAATACACTTATTTGTCAGCTCCTTTACTGAAGATCTAGCAGATTGGTTTGGTATGTATTTATAGGATTTAGCGGCACGTCAGCACAATACTAGCTAATGCCATTAAAGGTTAAGTTTAAGGGCATAATCGCTTTCAAGTAAACGTAAATATGTATTAATATAAAGTAAAAGATAAACAAAATTAGATTCTAAATTCTTTTAAAGGTATATAATATGAAGATAAAGAAATTCACTTGAAGGTAGGTAACATGGAAGGTAAAGTTAAAGTTATAAGAAATGAAAGATAAAAATGTTAAATTATTTCAAAGATATGTAAAATGAAATACAAAGATGTTAATTCTTGTAACGGTAGATACAATGAATGAGAAAGTTGGTACATTCGTTTCAAAGTATATAACAGGAACGGTAAAGATGGGCAATCTTTTACGGTATATAAAATGAAAGATACAAATGTTAAATATCTTTTAAAGGTAAAAAATGAAAGATAACGATGTTAAATTATTTTAAAGGTATATAAAATGAAATATAAAAGAATAAAAAATTGAAAATCATTAAACGACGAGACTTTTAGGATTAACGGCGTGCAATGTTGTGTTTGTTTGTGTGGGATTTTTGTTTGTTTGTGTGGGGTGTTTGTTTGTGTGGGGTTTTCTTTGTTTTATTACATTTTTTTAACAGAACCTTATCCGTCATGATACGGAGGGTTTACCTGAGAAAAAAAAATGGCCTAATAAATGTTAGTGCTACTGCTACTACTACTCAATGGCGACGCGATGGTTCGAAGCGCCCACGGTCAAGGTTCTTCAGTGGCGCACCAACCAATTTGCTCGGGGGCAATATATATGTGTAAGTATAATATATAGTTTACAATATACCTCTGAAATCAAGGAATTGAAAATAAGCAAGTGGAGCTAGCTGTATTTTTTTTTGTACGCATACATCTGAAGTAAGACCAAGGTGTATACTCAATCATACACCAAAATAAAGGGAATCAAAATTTCTTTTAACAATGCCTAAGATGTACATGGTCTTTTTAAGTGGCCAGTATAACCAGTGAAGAAAGCTGGGGAAATTCTTTTTCTAAAAATTCTAGCCCTTTGCAAAATAAAAATTATTTGACCAGTTTGAATAGAGTATTTTACAAATCGACAGATTACTAATCCATTCCGACTATAGTGACATTTCGTGCAGGGAACCGCACCAAAAATTAATTAAAATTAACGCATAAAAAAGTTGTGGTTGGATACATTACTGTCAGTTGTGAAACTTGTTTATGTCCACATTCTTCTGTGAACATAGGTAGGTTTATTTAATCCTATAAGTTAACATTTAAACCACTCTTGTATACAGGGTTGATCCCATGTTACATGTATACCGCTCACCCCTCTCCCCACGCCTTCTATAAATTGATCATTTCCTTTTGTTTCATTTGTTGTTCTTCTTCTTCTTCTTTGGCTTTGAATGCCATTTATCAGCGCATGAGAGGATATACATGGTGTAACGATCCCCTATGGGGTAAGCTGGCCATATTCAGACAGACGTGATCTTTCCCAAATTCCTTTTTGTCAATCGAATTGAAAAATGGCCTCCAAAATGTTTATAGCAATAGTAAAAACATAAAGTTCCAGAAGGCGGGGTAAGGAGCAATTCCCACGATTAAAGCCAATCAGTAAAGAGAATATTGAGCACAAATTTCATGGGCTTATTAGGATCAATCAGAATCGCATAATCTGATTATTTTAACATATTGTCATATAAAAAATATGAAACTGCACACACCATATGTAGAGTGTACCGCGTATGTGATAAAATGAAAATCATGTTGAGATCATTGCAACATTTAACCTACTATTTCTTGCAAGGAAGGTATGGATGCAAGTTTTACAATGTGATGCTTTAAAATATTTGCTGTAAAGAATTGCCACAAAATTATAAAAAGTTGCCATTTGAAGAATGTTTACACCATATGGATGACGAAAACTTCAGTTCACCTTTCACAGTTCCTTCTTCAATGCCGCCATCCGTCACACATGGTAAGTTTACGAGAAATAAAACATTGCGTGAAATATCAGTGTAAAGGGTGGAATGTTCCTTTTCCTAACTTCAAAGTTATTTTTTTTTTATATCTTTGCAACTTTCCCATTCTAAATTTATCATCATCATCATCAATCCCTTAACCCAAGAGGTCGTCGGGGCACCACAGTTGACTTTACAACCAATTCTCTCCATCTTTCCCTGTTCTCTACTGCCCTTTGGAAATCTCCAAATCCCATGCCTGTCCACTCCTTAATGTTGTCTTCCCACCTCTTTTTCTGTTTGCCTCATTTTCTGCACCCTCGCACTGTGCCTTGCAAGAATGTTTTTGCTAGTCCAGATGATCTTGAGACATGACCGTACCACTTCAGTTTGCGTTTTTTCACAGTGGTCAAGAGGTCTTCATAGGATCCAATGGCTGGTTGGATCCTGTTGTGGACTTCTTCGTTGGTTACATGGTCAATGTATGAGATGCATAAGATCTTGCGGTAGCATCTCATTTCGAAGGTTTGAATCCTTCTTTGTAGATCTGATGTGAGCGTCCATGTTTCACAAGCAAACAGAAAGATGGATATGACAATCGAGCGCATCAGCCTTATTTTGGAACCAAAAGCAATGTTGGCATCTTTCAGTATTGGTCTCAACCTTAGTATTGCTGCTGTTGTCTGGGTAATCCTGCAAAGTAGTTCTGGTTTGGAGCCCTCATCTGCGATAATTGATCCCAAGTATTTGAAGCTTGTGACTCTTTCCGTCTTCTGTCCACTGACCTTTATTTCTGCACTGATGCCATTGGTGTTTTTTGTCATCAGTTTGTTTTTTTTCGGCGCTAATCTCCATACCGTATGCTGTGGAGGTTGTGTCGAGGCGCTCAACCAAGTCAGCCAGTTCTTTTTCATCTCCTGCTAAACCATCAATATCATCTGCGAAACGAAGGCTGGTGATTGTTCTTCCTCCGATGCTGACAGTGCCCTTGTGGTCATGCAAAGCATCCTCCATGATCCTTTCCAGGAGAATGTTGAAGAGTGTAGGTGACAGTATACATCCCTGTCTGACTCCAACTGTTGTTTGAAACCAATCTCCTCTGCTGCCATTGATGAGAACAGCACTGGTGGCTTTGTCATAGAGGTGCTCAACAACATGCACCAGGTCTGAGCTGATGTTGTACTTCCTCATATTTAGATTTGTACTTAGTTCGTAAGGAGAAGGTTTTAACCGTTCTAAAAATGCTCCACTTCAAATTTTTGACTTTATGACGCATTCTGATTACAGAAGAACAAATATATTCTACTTAGACGACACTACTCGGACTATTGTTATACACTTCCCATTTTTAAATTGTAAACAGATATTGCTATTGGGATCATTTCACGCGGCTCAATACCCAACTGTATTCTAGAGTTTGAATAATGTTATTGTAGCAGTCTCATATACAAAACCATACATGATAATCCTGTATGAAATTAATAGAATTAATATTCTTTGCTGCTTTATTTCTTTAATACCTGACAATTTGTTGATATTAGGTGAAAGTTTGTTTTGACCCGAGTTCCTTTATTAAGGTCTGCACTTAAGCTTTGCATTCAAATCGCTCATTTCAACTACCTGTAATAACTTGAAGAGCTTGCATATGTTATTTTCGTATTACTAAAATGACAAAATTTTCCAGTGAGATTTAGTGCAGACAAAAAGTAAAATTGAAGCTTTTGGAGAATAGATAAACCGCGTAATACATGATAAGGCCAAAGAGTTTCAAGTATAGAACATTTGTAATACAAAAAAATTTGAAAGTTTGGAATGTCTGTCATACCGTTTATCCCGACTGTTCAGAGACCAAGGGTGAGTTAAATCATACGCCATAACACAGCAAAAAAATGATATTTAAAATTATACTTTCTTCTGGACCGTTCGTCTATTTCATTTTATTTAACCTAGAAGTTAGGCCACGCATAAATTACATAAACTGACATATTGCTCCCAAATATTTTAGATTACAAACTTAGATTACAAACGTCTCATCAATGAGAAGACAATTAATC
>JAECUM010009581.1:0-72604 GCA_016617855.1 Megalonaias nervosa | reverse complement strand
TATCAATGCAGTCATCGATTCTTGGTAATGGAAATGAATCTGTTTTAGTCACACTGTTCACCTTCCTTTAGTCAGTGCACATACGGAAAGTTTCATCCGGTTTCGGAACAAGTATACATAGTGAACTCCAGTCACTTTTACTGGGCTCTATGAAATCATTCTCCAGCAAATACTGAATTTCCTTTTTCAAGTATTCCTGTTTTAGAGGGTTCATCCTTTATGGGTGTTGTTTCACAGGTTTGGAATTTACAATTTCAACGTCATGAAAAATTTTGTTTGTTATCGTAGGAACTTCTGGAAACAAGTACTCATATTCAAATAATAACTGTTTAAGTTCATTTCTTTTTTGTTGTTGCAAATGTGAAAGTTTCTGGTCCAGATGTTTCATTATTTCCGAATTCCGAAGATTTGTTGCTCCCAAATCAATAGACTACAATTTAATTCCTTCACTTGAATCATCAGCGAGTGGGACAGGTACAACTAAACTATCTGGCTATCTATCTCAACATACTCCTTTAACATGTTAATGTGGCAAAGTTGTTTTTGTTTTCATTTCCCAGCAGTATTTATGATATAATTTAAATCATTTACTTCTTTTCAACTGTGTAGGGACCATAATACTTGGCCTGAGGAGGATTTTGTGGAATGGGCAAGAGAGGCAGAACTCTATCACCAGGCTGAAAACTCCTTTCTCCTGAGTTTTTATTATATCTTGATTTCATTTTTGAATGAGTAAAGTGCAGATTCGCTCCTTCGACCTCACAAGACTTTGACAACTTATTCTTAAAATCGGAAACATAATCAAGAAGATTGAGTTCAGTATCTTCATTAGAAAGAAGTTTCTCTTTCAACAGCTTCAATGGTCCACGCACAGGATGTTCGAAAACTAGTTAAAAGAGACTGAATCCTAAAGATTCTTGAACTGACTCCCTAACAGCAAACATAAAAGTAAATGAATGCATTCATCCCAATCTTTACCCGTATCCAAACAATATGATCGAATCATATTTTTCATAGTCTGATGAAATCTTTCCAAAACCCCTTGGCTCTCATGGTGATAGGCAGAAAATTTAAATTGTTGAATGCCTAATTCGTGCATAACTTGCTAGAAAATTCCAGACATAAAATTTGACCCTTGATCAGATTGGCCAGAGTTGGGATGGCCAAACTGAGTAAAAAACTTTATCAAAGCTTTTACTATTGTTTTAGTTTTAATATTCCTCGAGGAATTGCCTCTGGGGATCTTGTTGACGCTTACATAATGGTCAACAAGTATTGGTTGCCTGACTTGGTCTTAGGTAAATGACCAACACGATCTATCATTATTCTGCTAAATGGTTCGTCAAATATAGGAATAGTTTGCAGATGAGCCTTAGCTATCTTCTGATTGGGTTTTCCTACCGTTTGTCAAGTATGACAAGATCTTCAGAATTTACAAACATCACTTTTGATTTTTGGCCAATAAAAGTGAGCCAAGATCTTGTGATAAGTCTTATTAAACCCTAAATGACTAGCCAGAGGAGTGTCATGGGCCAGACTAAGTATTTCCTGTCTGTAACATTTTGGAACTACAATCTGATAGTTCACTGACCACTCGTCACTTGCAGGTACCTCGGGAGGTCTCCATTTTCTCATAAGAAATCTATTTTTAATGAAATAACAGACAGGTACTTCAGTGGCTTCAGTTTCACTAATGGCCCTCTGAAACAAACAGGAGATCTCAGGATCTTTTTCCTGTTCGACGACAAGTGATTGTCGTTTGTCACCCTGATTAAATAAAAGAGAATGAGTAGTTAAAAGAGGATCACTGTGATAATACCTTTTGATTGATCCAAACAAGGAGTGAAAGTGACCTCATCAAAAACCCTGACCAATACATGTGTCAGCTAAAGGAATACTTTTCTTTTCAAAATCATTCTCAAGAGCTTTCTTTGCCATAGCTCTGGTAACTGCAGAAGCTGGGTATAAATCAGGGATTTCTTTTTCAATATGATCGTCTTTCTGATCAAAACAAAGCTTGTCAGTTACAAGTGGAATAACCACAACCTGTCTCCAGTTAGGTCATTGCCTAGTAACAAATGAATGTCCTCAACGGGTAAAGTAGACACTATTCCGACTGTCACAGGTCCTGAAATTAAGTCTGATGACAAATGTACACAATGGAGAGGAACATTAACAAAGCCGCACTCTACTCCCTGAATGAGAACATTCTCACTAGAAGAAGACTTCTCAGAAAAAAGGCAAAGTACCTGAGAAGCTCCTGTGTCCCTTAAAAGTTTAGTAGGGATAGGATTGGCCAAATCACCCAAGAGTGATATAGAATCCTTCGACATGAATGGTTCATAATTCTCCATAATAAAATCAGACTGGGGTTTATTAAATACAACAAATGTATTGCTTTTAATACAATACCGTGACCTTGACCTCTTAGAAATAAGAGCATTTGGGATAGGTCTATCTTGATTCTGATGCCTATATTTCAATTTGAAACAGTCAGAAATAACGTGTCCTTTCTTCTTGCAATAGATACACGTAGGAAGAGACAAGGATTTTGAATCAAGCTTATCAGAAGCTTGATGATAAAAGTTGTGCCAGATTGAGGTTTAGAAGGAGTCGTATTAGGCTGAAATACTTTTCTACCAGTAGACTGCTGAGTGAAAGACTTGCCGACAACAGGAACTTTATGGGTTAAGAAATACTCGTCAGAAGCAAGAACAGCATTATCCAAGGTTTTGATCTTATGCTCTTCAAGACAAGTCTTAATGTCACTATGGACACAGTTCTTGAACTCTTCAAGTAATACAAGTTGTTTGAGATTTTCATAATCTTGATCAACTTTCTTGGCTAGGCACCATCTATCATATAACTGCTCTTTTTCTCTTGCAAATTCGACATAGGTTTGTCCAGCTTCTTTTCTATAGTTCCTGAATTTTTGCCTATAAGCCTCAGGAATTAACTCATAACCGTTTAAGATGCATTCCTTAACCAGATGATAGTCAGCACTTTGCTGTACTGACGGGGATGCATAGATATTTCGGACCTTGTCGAAAGTACACACTGTAATAATTGAATCCAATCTCCCTTGGCCATTTCAAATTTTCAGAAACTTTTTCAAAATGAAGAAAATATTTGTCTACTTATTTTTCGCTAAAAAAGGGGTACTAGCCTAAAATTCTTTGTAATGTCAAAACTTGAATTTGTATGTGAAGTGGAAACGCGCCTTTCACATGCCAGCTCCATTTCTTTCATTCTGATTTGAAATTCCCTTTCATACTTCTCTCTTTGCATTAGCATCTGTCTCTCTTTCCTCTTTCTCAAATTGTAACTGCATTTGTTTCTTTATCTCTCTCCTGTCTCTCTATCCTTCTCTTCTATTTGCATTTGTTTATCTCTCTCTCTCTCTCTCTCTCTCTCTCTCTCTCTCTCTCTCTCTCTCCATTTTCGCAAATTATAACTGCATTTGTTTCTTAGCAGCAGAGAGGCTGAACCCTACAAAGGTTTTAGGAGGGTCCGTTCGCAAAAATAAAGGTTCCTATAAAAGCTGAGAACAAAAGTCAACAACATCAAACCGAAACCTCTAACCGAACATATTTCCATACGACGGGGAAACAGACCGAAATAACGAAATCACCCGGGTTAGCTCATTTTGTTACCCCCCATTGACGTATTTTTTTAATTTTTTTTTTTTTCATTATTT
The DNA here is from genome assembly GCA_016617855.1 of Megalonaias nervosa. Classification (NCBI taxonomy): domain Eukaryota; kingdom Metazoa; phylum Mollusca; class Bivalvia; order Unionida; family Unionidae; genus Megalonaias; species Megalonaias nervosa. The sequence continues at coordinate 68,907 of JAECUM010009581.1, read as the reverse complement.
AGGTGTATTCGTTTGCTACGCGCACACTCATTTTTTGTCGTTCAGCCTCTCTGCAGCTGTGTGGGTTTGGCTTAATTAAATCATTATTATACCAATAATGGAATCTCATACAGCTAGATCAGCTCGAGAGCGACTAGGGTCATTTAAGAAATATATCCCTGTTAGTGATTCTGTCAAGCAAAAATTACAAGATCGTCAACAAACACAGGAAGTATTTGCCGAAGAAACAGAACAGTTATTTAAACCGATTACAGAGGCTACCAAATGTCTTTTTCCCGCGTTAGAGCAAACCGCTACAGCAACTGGAAAAATAGCAGAGAGAACTAAAAAAACAAAAAAGATTCTAAGAGAACTTCCAGGTGAAATAGCTGCTGCTCAGCCAATGCGAGAAATACTTGAAGGTATTGACCAAAAGGATCATAAGCCAGAACCAGAACTAAAACCAAAACAAGTAAGTGCCAGAACTGAAGTGAATGATAAATTTACCGAAAGAGATATTTCCTTCATAAAAAATACTGAAACGGTAAGATTACCTGCGCTTGCCATGCACAGCTTTGATCAGAGAGAAAAACGTCTAAAACCCGAGTACGCCGATGATAATGTAAGTCGTGAAACCTGGTACAAATGGATATTTCGCATACACCACGGAGTTGATCAGGCCCGAAATAATGATCCAAGATATATTTCATTTGATAATGGAATAAACAATTATTTTAATCAGTTACAACAACGACAACAACGACAACAACAACAACAACGACAACCACTCCAAACAACAGGTAAGGAAAAAGAATGGCAGGATTCAAATTCTGAACCCGGCGCCACTGGAAGTGGTACTGGTACAGGTACCGGGGGAAATGGTCTTATTACCTCATGCCCCAATAACACCCTTGCCGATACTAAACGATTAGAAATTCTGATTGGCGGAAAACGAGCTGGTAATAATTCCCCAGAAATCATTAATGAAGCAGCTGCTATTTGTCAGAGATTATTTACCGGTGGTATCATGGATATTAATGTTTATCGATCCTTCATTGATGAAATCGCCGATGATTACCACAGTGATTAAGAGTATTGGGTGTGGCTTAATTAAATCATTATTATATCAATAATGGAATCTCACACAGCTAAACTAGCTCAACAGCGACTAGAGGCAATTAAAAAATATCTCCCCGTCCGTGATTCTGTCAAGCAACAACTACAAGCTCGTCAAGAGTCTCAAGTGGAAATTGCAGAAGGCGCAGAACAGTTATTCAAACCAGTTACGAAGGCTACCGAAGATCTTCTTCCCACGTTGGAGAAAACCGCCGAAGCTACAACTGCAACACAGCAGGTTATCGGAGTATTACCAGAACAAATCAAAGAAGCTATGGAGTCTGCTAATAAAACACGTGCTGAAATTCAAGACGTTAAAGATATCGTCGAGGATCTGTCTAAACCAGAAATAAAAACTCGGTATTTTAGTAGTCAGGTTCTTTTTAGAAGTTATGAATAATCCCGTTAAGATTGCTATGATGGGATATCATCTGCGGCGTCAGCTTCTAAAACCAGAGTTTTATAACACTTCAGAAGACGAGTGGGTTGCTAGGGTATTTCGTGAATACAAGGATATTTCACAAATCAGTAAAAAATATAAAAAAGATTATGATGATTTTATTGAAAGGGTTTATGAAATGAGGAAAAATGTTGGAATACCAGTTCCATCACCAAAAAGGCAGAAATATCTACGAAGGAGAGAACCAACACCTGATCCCGGTGCAACTGGAAGTGGTATTGTTGCTCAAGGAAGTGGTCTTATTACTCCATGTCCTGATAACGTTCTTGCCGACGTGGACAGATTAGAAATTCTCATTAATGAATCAGCTGCTATTTGTCAGAGATTACTTACCGGTGGTATCATGGATATTAATGTCTATCGATCCCTCATCGATGAAATCGCCGATGACTACCGCAGTGATTGATCAGGTATACAATTAGATCAGTGACAAGAAAATAAGATGATCATACATAATGCTCAACGTGGACCGACCATGGTCAGGGTGATAAATTCGTGATTACCAACATTTAAAGCGTTCTACGGCGATGAATTTGGTGATGTTGTTCAGGGTCTCTTTAGAAGGTTAACCCCAAAAGCAATACCGATTGCAAAGCAGTTGGGGATGAAAGCTATTCATGTTGTTGGTGATAAAGGTATTGGTGCTGTTGGCGATGTTGCCGGTAAAGCATTCTCTACAATCAAGGATAAATTAGCACGATTAATACGACGGAAACCTCAACCAGTAAAACCTCAGCCAGTAAAATTACCCAGCACAGAAGTTATGCCTGCAATGTTAGTAAAATAATAAATCAAGCTGCGAATCAAAAACTAGCAGAGTTGGCTGGTGTACCCCTATCAGAAAAGGAAAAAAATATAACCGCAAGTTTAATAGCAGGAAGTGGTCTTCGTGTTAGACGATAATAAATATAGTAAAATGTTGAAGCGAGTATTTGATCCCGCACTCGACATGGATGCGCCAGTTCTCAAGGATAAATCTGTGCGAGATTATCAATATTATTCTTATGACGCACGACAGCCAAATCAGCGTGGAAGAATCGAATTACAAGTTCAGGATGCAAGTAGATATTTCTTACCCGCTGAAGAATTTATTGGAGTAGAAGGTGAAATTAAAAGAGATAATAATAATGATTATGACGCTGATATTAGTGTTGGTTTTGTTAACAATGGTATTATGACGTTATTTGACAGATCTACGCACATGATTGACGGAAAAATATTGAATCAATTCAGAAAGACGTCGACCTTGCAACGATAATATTGGGTCTAGCAAGATACAGCGACGATTATTCAAGATCAGCTGGTCCATCAATGATGTTTGTAAAGGATAATTCTGATTCTCCGGAGAACAGACAATATGAAATGGGACGGGCACAAAACTTTGCCAGAAATGCCCCCGTGGATGTGCAGAATATGATTATTAACATTAATGAAGATTTTAATTTAGTATTTAGAACACTTCGGTCAATGCTGAAATGTGAAAGTAGAAGAGTTTCATGTGCAATTCCACTATCACATATTTTTTGATTCTGCAGAAATGTCAGAAAGGTTATTTTCTGAGCCAAGCATACAGTTGTACTTGTAAAAAAAGCTACAGATGATGATACAACATGGCAACCTGCTGGTGATGCTGGCAAAGTATTAATAACAAAACTTTCATCGTGGATGCCAACAATGATTCCATCACTAACCGAAGAACAACGGTTACTTTCTTTTAGGGATAGCGGCTGCAAATCGACATTATCATGGCTGACAATGACCACAGATAGTGTTCAAAGTACAATCAATGGTTTATTTACGTGGCAAATAGCATCACAACAAGGTGTCTTTGCACCGCGACATATATTTGTTGCGTTACAAAATGTTGAACGAGTAAACTCACAAACACACAGTTCAATGATACTTGACAAACCCGGTGTTTCTGAGGTTTCATTGAGAATAAATGGACATCAAGAACCATCCGAAGATATATTATTGAATTTTGAAATTAATCATGTTGCACGTGCATATCATCGTTTAATGTCATTTATGGGACGTGATCAAAATGTTGATACTGGTTTACAAATATCACAGTTAGATTTTATAAAGTTGTATCCGATTTATTATTTCTCGTTGGAACATTTGGATTTATTTAGACAATCAGTAGTTGATATACACTTTCGAGCTCGTGTAGCAAGAGGAGTTATTGCCAATTACAGAGCAATTGCTGTTATATTATCCGATAAAACAATGCTACTTGAAGGTGTTGGTGGTCGCATGAGAGTCATCGATGCACCAGTAGAAAACATGTAATTAAATAGCTCATGATATTATTATGTCATATCATCACGTTAATGTTACTCTGACTCCTGGTCAGATTAAAAACCTACAATCAGTATCGAAAAAGAATTCGGGAATGAAAATATTACTGAAACATGGACAAATCTCAGGCGGTCCAAATAAACTATCACTGACTGAACGTCAACTCAAGCACTTCAATGACGCCAAACGATCAAAGACTGGCGTACGACTTGATCTGTCTGCGGGTGCCTTTAGCGACATTGCCAAGACGGGTGGTATATTTCCCCTTCTCGCAGCTATACCAGCGTTGATATCAGCGGCTGCACCCGCGGTTGCGAAAGCTGCTGCACTCTGCGCAGTTGGAACTGCTGCTGGAATGGCATTAAAGAAAGCAACATGAAAAGGAATAAAAACTTCAAAAAAAAAAAGGGAAAGGTCTAAGACTGCCAGGAACTCCTCGTTCATGGTACGGAAAAGGTCTAAGACTTCCCGGGACACTTCGTTAAACACAAAACGTCCCCTTCCCATGTCCAATTTTGATTTACTTGATGCTGCTAAAAAACTAAATATCAAAAATTTCAGAGGCATTTTTATGCGCGATCAAATACCAAAACAACCAAATCGTGTTGAGACCGGTATCATTAATCTCGATAGAAGTTCTGGTCCGGGTACTCATTGGGTTGCATATGCGATTGATCCATGTGGAATTGTTTATTTCGATTCGTATCGACTGGCACCACCGAAGGAATTTTTTAAATATGACAGCAACGGTGACAAAGTCACTGTCAACACTCCCGTATGGTATTTCAACATTACCAACACAAAAAATTAACCGATCCACCAATATGTGGCCGTGAATCACTTGCGATCCTCGATGCTATTTCAAAATCAGCGATTTCATCGCCAGCGACGCCACCTCATAAAGTTGTAAGTGATTATACGAGTTTTGTTTTAAATAATCGCTAATCATATAATAGTTGATATTTATGGAAGATCCTCTCGTGTCACTGGCAAGAAGAGCGATGACATCGATTTGTCGAAATTCGCTACAAAAGATGAACTAGCCGATATTATGAACTTATCTGGAGTTGACCGAGATGAAGTTGTCATTTTTTTCAGGAAAAATAAGGCTTTCTAAAAACGAGTAACATTAAATGGATCGACATAATTCGTAGGGTTCTCGGTGCTACCACGGATAATCTTCCAGTTTTTATTGACGGTGGTAGAATCAGAGACTCATATATGTCATTTATAACTATCAAAGATGAAATTAGAACTTAAGTCAGAAATAGTGTTGCTGATCGTTAATAAAAATCCACCGGTATTACAATGACAGATCAACTCAACATGAACGGAAACAAAATCGTTGTTTTAAGAGAACCAACAGGTGATAAAGATGCCGCAACAAAGAAATACGTAGACGATAAAGATACGTCCATCGATGACAAATTAAATACACTACGAGCCGAGTATGACGTTCATGTAAATGTTTTTAAATACTCGTAGAAATTTTCAAAAACTTAATAAAATCGCAGATGATTTCTTTGGAAGTCTAATGGTTGTCGACACAAAAATCTCTGAAATTAACACAAAACTAGGAGATGTTATTGCTGGAATTCCTAATATCGTTCAAGACACTAATCTGATTAAAATTCCTCACGCCGATGGCAGCACTATTGTCAACAATATCGTATACACAGTATCATCAGGATCATCAACATGGTCACAGCAAAATAACACTATCAAACATACCGCGGAAGTAACTGGTGTGTATAGGCTGTCCATGTTCAGCGCTGCAAAATTTAGGATATTTACCACGTATCCATAGTGTCATTCAACCGATAATTTTTCTGGAACCGTGTCTATTGTATTAAATAAAGATGCCGAAGAAATATTTATACTCAACCATCTGATAAAAAAAAATAACCGCAGCGTCTTACTAGTGGTGTCTGGAATTTGACGCTGAAACACCTCAATTGATTACTTAATTCAACAACGTCATTAAGTATAATGATTTCACCAACATCGATGGCTTTGCAATTGTCGATGACAAAGTTATTGACGTCAGATCTGAACATCGTAAACAAATTCAGATACGAGCAAGCGTGTTTGTTGCAGACCCAACTAAAAAACATCATTGACGAGTACACAATAAAAATAAAAAAATACCGTAGGTGTATCGTTGTTACTGATATAATTGTTTATTCTGCATCTGCGATCGTCGCTGGAACAGCAGCTATAATCGGATCATTGTCAGCCACATATATAATAGCACCAATAATAGGAATTGGTGTTGCAGTTATAACCGGTATTGCTGGTATTCTTAATATAATTGCAAAAAAAGATATCTACGTGTGCGGCTGATAAATTACATGAATATCAAATATTGTTACCGGCGGCAACATACGCACACGCCAAATTATCATCACTGATATCATCAGGTCTCAATGATGGAATAATATCAGATCAGGAATTCGCGGAAATGATTAAGGCTTCCTATGACGATGGCAGAGCCATTGACAAAGTCAATTTACTTCCTGATTTAAAATCAAGTAAATAATAATAACAATGACAATGACGCAGTCACCCATGCAAGAACTCCTGAAACAAATTGTCGCTAATACAACACCATCAACAACTACGATGATATAAACGAGTTCAACTAATCCTGAATTCGATATTGTTTTTCCAACGGCTATTCCAGTGAAAGAAATCGCATTAGCACATTTGCGAGTATATCACAGTTGGCCAAATATAAGATCAAAATCATTTGGTGGATAACCGCAAATAACTCATTAGTTTTTCTTATAAAAATAAATCTGATGGAACTCCAGATTGGCAAGTTGTTGATATTCCTACGGGAACAATTTGATTCACTTTCAGAGTTTTGAGAGCAGCATTTCCACTGGCTACTTCAAAGGTCACCAGAACATGACCTCTAAGCGGGCGCTATCAGATCTTCACGTAGGACAGTGGGGATCTGATTTCAATATATTCAATATATATATATATATATATATATATATATATAGAGAGAGAGAGAGAGAGAGAGAGATTCTGTGTACACTTATTCACCGCGTACTTGACCTTTGGCTGCTCGTTTCGTGGAAGTGGAACGCACGTCTACTTTCGTTTTGTATCAAATATGGCGACGGCTACACATGTTTGGTCCAAGTGTGGAATTTGCCACCAACCTTACGAAAGACCTAAAATACTGCCGTGTTTTCATAGTTATTGTGAAGAATGCTTAGAATTACACATTTTTAAACCACAACCTGATACCAAGTTTCAATGTCCGTTGTGTAGGACGGATATTGACATTCCGGAGGGTGGAGCTTGCTCTTTTCAGACCAACTTCTACATTGACACAACAGAGGAAGAGGGACTAGAGGAAAGGGAATCAGAAGAAGTCAACTATTTGTGTGAAAACTGTGATGGTGAGCCAAAGCCAAGGGCTACGTCTTACTGCGAGGTATGTGAACAGACAATATGCGATGAATGCGTCCTGCTCCACAAAAAACTAAAGATAACAAAAGACCACGAATTGGCTAGTCTGAAAACTGTTAGCAGTAAGAGGCCGGACAAGCTAACATGCTTTGAGCACGAGTCTAAAGTTGCAGATTGTTATTGCTTAACTTGTGAGGAGTTTGTGTGTCCCTCGTGTGACTACGAAGGACACGACCAACACAAAACGGAGCCTATTAATGTGGCTGCAAACATCAAACGAAATCTCTTGATTAAAACATGGCAGACTAGTGAAATATTTATTTCAACCGAAAGGAATATGAATATAATTTCAGAGAGAGAATCAGATGTCGAGAAAAGGGAGAAAGAGGCGAAAGACCTTTTGCAACGAAGAGCAGTCGAGATGAAAGGTGACATCGACGCCGGCGTTAAGAAGTTGGAAACTGAGATCACAACAATTTGTGCGGATGAGAAATTAAAGTTATTTCAGTTCAAAAGAGATATGGAAGCTACAAAAGAAAAATTAGTGGCTATGAAGAAATTGATTACAAAGGCAAGTGATGCAGAAGTTTTGAGGGACGGAAATAAGATGATGTGCAAAATTAAGGAAATCAACACATTATCACCCATGGATATTCCAGGAGTAAATATGGTCAAATTTGTGTATAATTGTAAAGAGTTTGATTGCAAAAGCATCGGTCATATTGCAATGGACATGAAGACATTACGATACGGGCATTTGGAAATGAAGCTGGTAAGTGCATTTTGCACACCTGAATTTGGCGAGATAAAATGCATATTACCATGTCGGGGAGGAAACGTTTGGATAGCGGAGGCTGGAACGGCTGGCCTTATGATGTTTAATGAGCAGGGATCCAAGCAAAAGAAAATAATGGAGGATTTTGAGATAGAATCTATGGCAATGGGCAAAGATGGCACCCTGTTTGTATCTGTACCAAAAGAGAAATTGATTTATAAAATTACCGAAAATTACGAGGCTAGAATATTTTGCTCCTTATCATCAAGTCCTGGTGACCTCGCTGCTTTTGATAATAGAAATATTGCTGTATGTTGCAATGAACCGCCTAAATTGGTCATCATTGACCAGACTGGTCAAGTCGCCAGGCAATATGCCCCACGCGCATCTACGTTCAAGACATTACATTGTGTTGCCGTGTGCAAATTCACAGATGCTCTCGCTGTATGCGCGCAAGATATCAACCCTTTCACTGAAACGAAACAGTTGGATGCAGATTTAAAAGAAACGATAAAAGTTTCTACAGCAAAAGCAACGCAGGGTTTTCCTGTTGGAATGAACACAAAGGTTAGTTTGCAGCCAGCTCTAACCCCGTTTAGTATTTCATCACCAACAAGCTTACAATCATCAGTGGAGGCACCAGAAGTTTCGAAAGCAAAACCAATGCAAGAATTTTCGTTTGGACTTTCTTCAAAGGCTCCTATACAACCTGCATCAAGCTCATTTTCCTTTATATCGGAAATAAACTCAAAATCAGCAATGGAAGCACATAAGACAATACCAACTCATGTACTTTCCTCTGGAACTCCTACAAATGCTCCTACACAACCAGGCTCACTTGCCTTTTTATCGGCAACAAACTCAAAATCAGCAATGGAGGCACATAAGGCAATACCAACGCAAGCACTTTGCTCTGGAACTCCTTCAAATGCTCTTACACAATCAGGCCTTAACCCGTTTGGCATTTTATCAGCAACAAGCTCAAATACAGCAGTGGAGACGACCAGACTTCCGGAAATAAAAACAACGCAAGAAGTGTTCTTCAAATCTTTTAACAATTCTTCTTCTCAACCGGTATCATGTCCCATTGTCACTAAATCAGCATCAAGCTCAAAATCGTCAGTGGCTACAACAGGTAACAAGAACACTCAGATGGTCCAATTTGGTTCAACAGATATGAAACGAGCTATTTTCATTTTCGATCGTAAAGGGAACATGTTAGCCAAAATTAATCGCCCTGCTTGTGATTTGCTTTTTGATCAGCGGGGTCACTTGCTTGTTTCTCGTGCTGGAGGTGAGATAGACGTACTGGATCGTCGGGGCAACACCCTGGCTTGCCTGAGACCAAATGGTGGCTATTTTCTCTCCGGAAAGATGGCCCTTGATTCATTCAATCAACTGTGGATCGGAGAGTTTGGACGAATCAACGTGTTCACGTATCCAGATATCAGTGGTGCACAACAAGGTCAAGGACAATAAAATTTAAAGAAAGATTTCAAAGAGCAGATATGATCTCCAGTAAACTCCACATGTTGCCTCACGGAATTGGGAATTATCTAGCTTATGTGAAAACACACAAAAGGTTCATTAATCGGGGGTTCATTCATTTTATATTTTTCCAACACCCTTTCCCCGTTCCAATAGTAAAATCCCCTATGGGTTGGGTTCACAATTGGAAACTTTAATTTTTTAATTCTTGTCCGTTTTCACTTGATGGATTATCCTGTTTAGTCTATGGTTTTCAGATACAATTTGACATACATTTTCATTTAATATACAGGTATGCTAATAATTCTTTGATTTGTTATTTTATTTTTACAAGTTTTCTTTGAGCTTTGTTTTCTTATTTACATCAGGTTTTAAATGCCTTGCTTTAGTAAGCCTAATATGTAGTGTGGATTCTACATTCCGCTTGCACAATCATTAAACAACCGCTGTTATTGTGGGAAAAAAAATAATTTGTAGAGCAGTAAAAAAAATCATGTCAGGATAATAAATAGGAAAGAACTTGTTTGTTTCCATAATGCAGTAATCAGATGCATAAGAATGAAGTTTTTTTTTAGAATAGCTATATTCATATTTTTGGGATAGTTTTATTCGATTAAATTATAAAATAAACATTAAACTAAATGCGTATTCTTTCTTGTTATTATTTTATATTTGTTATCATCCTTCATTGATATAATAAAATATCAGTGCCTCATTCAGAGTTTATATGCAGCGCATTCTTCTATTATATAAACTGCCCGCATATTCTTTCATCCATCAATCCTTTATTTCGCACGATACGTGGTCAAAATCCGTCATTGTCGTCTTGTAGTCAGTGTCACAGCCAGTTTTCATTTTCTCGCTCAAACATGTTAAGGTGAATATTTACTATTTCAAGAAAGTTTTGGTATATAGGAATAAACATTGATAATATGAATTATCAGTTTCGTTTTAGTCGTAATATTTTTATACAGAATTCGCCGACTGTTAAGTTCTAACTTAGTCATGGGAGATTGTTAGTAGGCAGAGATTGTTTTGAAGCATGTCGCTTGTTTCAAGGTGACTACTCGATCATTGTTAATTATAGATTTCTTTGATAAGTGTGTTTAGAAAAATCTATACTCTTCTCTAACGATAAGCAATCAGGATTTTTAAAATGTGCAATTAATGTACCGAAATTCTAGCACCTACTAATGATATGTATCCTCTATTTTTACGTAATAAATATAAGAGATTAATAAACACTTTCTCTTAAACAGTCAAAAAACATAAAACCAGGTGTTCTCAAATCAGTCTTAAAAGTCAGCTTGTGAAAGATTTTTTGATGCATGTCGCTGATTTCAAGGTGACTAGGTGATACTGGTTAAGTAAATGGATACAAATAAGTGTTTTCAAATCATTCACTTAAATGTATAAATATATTACTATACAAAATCTAGCTGTCATTATTGTTCTTGTTGGTGAGATGATTAGTCTGTTAGCTTATTTGGGCAACAAAAACAACATCCCTAAAAAAACCGGACCCAAACAACCCCTCACGAAATTTTCATTAACAAATCTAAGGTAGATACATAAAATTGTTATGATGTAATAAAACAAAATTTAAATTTAGTTAATACAGTTCTTTTCTTTGCTATGTGTAATTTTTAAGTTCAAGATAATTTACCTGAACAAACTCTCTCTCTCTCTCTCTCTCTCTCTCTCTCTCTCTCTCCTCTGTTTCCAGTAGCATTGTTTTTCTTCTTTATCTTTCGAAGTTCCATCTTCCTTAACTCTAATTCCATCGTGTATTTCAATTCTAATTCCTCCACTTTTATGTCAGAGTCTGATACAAACTTGCTGACCGAAACTAAAACACTTTGATCCAAAACATTCTTCTCTACCAAATACTTGATCAAAATGCTTTTTATTTCTTGCTTCGTGAAAGAAGCTTTTGCTTCAGAAAGATCGTATTTTCTGACAAGTTTAAGGAATCCATGTTTTTTCAAGCTATCCAACTGCTCCTGAGTAGGATTTGAAAGAAAGGTCTCCACTTTCGATGACATTTTGAAAAAGCCTGTTGATTTCACATAAGATTTCAAACGAAATGTGAAATAATACTTGGGATTTAAAAAATTCTGAAAACTAGAGGAATTTAAATTTCAAAAAACAATTTTCTGAAATATTTTATCCCAAATTCATATATCCCGAACGAGCCCCCAATTTTCTTGTTACGTCTCTAGGTTCGTACAAAGTAACTAAGAAAAGAGTGAAGCCAACAAGCTTTATAAAATTTAACAGAATAATTTATTTCCCTAGAAAACAAGGTAAAAATAAGAAAAAGGACATACGGTTTATGAATCTAATCCAAAAATTAATCCTAGAATTTAAAAATATAAGTCCTATCACTAAAAAGTTATCAATGAATCTAAGGTCGAATCCCAATGAAGTTCCAAGATGGAAGGCGATGACGTCTTCTATAACCTCTTTTGTGTTGACATGTCAACAGTTCCTTATTGAATCCAAGAATAATAATCCGGTTTTAGAATTCCGAATAATTTCAAATAAATGTCTTTGTCCAAGAATTCGAATGAACACAAGCAAAGTCTCCAGGGAAAATAAATTATTTTAAATAAAAAGTCAATTCAAACTGGCAATAACACAAAAACACCTTTGAGCTCTGAAGGTGTGAATTACGACTGAATTAAATCTATAATAGCATGGGTTAATAAGTCCAACTGATACGCAGTTTCGACACTCGTGATAGGTCACGTAATCACTTAGCTACAAGTCTAGTATCACGTAGACTATCTCATGATGGGTCACGTGATCACTTAGCTACATGTCTAGTATCACGTAGTCCAGATATGACCTTGACTGAAAATCAGTGATTCTTTCACTTTTATCAATTTTAAAAAGTTGTTTACAAGTTCTGAATCAAGGTCGGGAACTAGGTCAGCTAAAAATACAATGTTGCAATCATGACTTGTTTACTTTGAGAATAAGAAAAACAGTCAGAACTGAACTGAATTATAAAAAAAATCAAATCCTGTAGACAAAATTATCATTACAGTAACATGTAATACAATAAAATAAAATATAAAAAAAATAAAACTAACAAACAAATACTTAAATTACATATACGTAATATTTCTCCTTCTTGTTAAGGCTTGTGCCTGATGAGGCTGATATACTCCCACAGACCAGTTTCCTCAATAAATCTGTGCCTGTTAAAAGGTCATATTAATTAAAGTCATTTTTTGAAAGGGCTATTTGTGTCCTGATATACTGCAATGAGAAAATAGGCACTAAGTCTGGCATATATCGGCATTATCGTCTTCTAGATAATATCGCATTGCATATACGTTTCTCATTATTTCATCTGTTTAATGTAGTCATTTAGTGAGAATATACTATGTCTGAGAAAAAACTTAGCTGAGTTTCTATACGAGCCACATGTTAAGATTCCTAATGACTTTGTTTGATCAAGTACAGGTTAACAAAAACTCATACAATTATTAATTATCTAGAAGTGTAATCTAAGTTGAAGATGTTAAGAATTTATTATAAATATTCGTGTGATGTCTGTTGGCTGGTACTTTAACATTTTGAGCGAGTTATTTACAAATATAAATAAGTTTCATCCAGACTTCTCTTTATCCTAATGTATCAAATCAATTTCAGGGGACAAATGCATCGATAAGTCTTTTGAACTATTTACTGATTCAGGTATCCTTTTTCTGACCTGGAGGAATAGTTTACAGAGAAGGTATATGGTCGCTGATCATTTGATTACAAATTCTCTTATGGATACATTCCACACCATTGATATCTACCGCATCTAGAATTTCTTGAGGTACACTTACTGAAGCTAACTGCAACAACAATCTATGCATTCCACAATAAGAAGAGTCTTCAGTCCTGTCTTCTGACTATTCTGGACATCGCAGTCTTCATGAAACAGTCCAGTTGTGATACTAACTTTAGTCACCGTAATCATATTCAGATTAACTGCACTATACTGCCAAAATTACATGATCATTTTCAACCATTGCATAGCTGAATTTTTCATAATTAGGTCTTTATTTGCCTATATTTTTAAAGAAAACTGCGGATATACTATGTTCATATTTATTATAAATGTTTCAATTGTCAACTGTCTGCTAGGTTCAAGTTAGTTGTAAAATGATGCTGGGGGAACTATATTTCCATATTCAGATGACTGGTAAACTTATATATATGGAAGTAGACTGAACTGTGTCAAAGGCACTATTTCTATACTGAAGGAAAAGAAAATAGACCTTATCCATTTGACAGTCACTAAAATTGTTCAACACCTGATTCCTCATTGAAGGAGATTTATACTTTCCTTTCATACCTGGAATAGATAGCCGCAAGCGAAATGAAACTGTCATGCGTTGCCACTTATGCCAGTTTGGAAACATAGAGATAAACTGAAGATGTTGATCCCAGGATATTCTTGTGGAACAAAAACATCTGACGTCTCACCTCTGCGGTAATTTTCAAAGCTGGTTTATCAGCAGGTTGAGAAGATCGTTGAATCATAATCGTTGGTGTCACACACGGGCTATCAGAATAAACTGAACAGTGGGGGTCGTTACTTTACTTTTGGGATCATCCTGAATGGGTGGAAGCCATAAACTAACAGACGATCCCACTTCAAGCTGAAAGCATCCATTTGCCCAGGCTCTCTGGTCGAGGAATCTGTTACGGATTCGTGTAGAGACCATTCTGTGAGGACTATCTTGCCTCTCCACCGAATTATTACGTTTGCCAGAAATGTGGCGAACTCAGGGGGTAATCCCTTCCAAGGTTGACCAGCGAAGGAGGTTCCAAACCTGCAAGCAGAGGGAATAGTCATGTGTGACTCCTTGTTGATTAATATCTGATACCACCATCGTGTTGTCGGCGGAGAACATCACGCTGTGACCGCTTGTAGTGTTGACGCACTCGTGAACAGATAAGAGTGGGGTTCGGTGGTGTGCATGAAAACTCGGGCTAAAACCGGTCCCAATGTGTCCTCCAAATCTAATGATGATGTAAATCCAGACTTAAAGCAATCTGTGCATTCAGACGGTCCCTGCGCTGCTTCCAGTTTGCCAGAAGGAGAAACTTCAGTCTGCCTAAGGGAATGAGGTGAGCCACAGACTTAAAGGTGCTCAGAAGTGAATGAAATAGGCGGACTGACAATATGTTCTTGGCTCTCGGTACCTAAAACAGGGTCGGGATCTTGTCTACTCTGTCATGTGGGACAGGGATTATTTCCTCTGTTCGTCAAGAAATTCATCCCCACATAAATGTAATCTTGAGATGGAGTAAGCTCTGATTTCTCAATGTTGGATGGAAGACCCAGCCTGGTCACAATGGACCAACAGCGAGACAGATCTAATCTGCGATACTCTAGCTAGCCATTGTGGATCATCCAATCGGTGAAATATTGGAGGATAGAGACCCACAGTGACATAAATTTACTGCAACTACTCCCATGACCCTGATAAAAGCTCTTGTTGCCGATTCTAGAATGAGCCACAGAGCGCGAAATTGGAAGAACTCACCCTTAAAAGCAAAACCGGGGGTGCTTTCTGTAAGGATGAAAGATAGGGATGTGAAAGTACGCATCCTGAAGGTCGATGGAAATCGCTCAGTCGCCGCGTCAATTGGCATTCCTAACCGAGGCTGTGGTCTCAATTGTAAACCGTTCCTCCTGCAAAAACCTGTTTACAGAGGTAAGGCCGAAAATATTTTGAAACCTCTCCTCCCCCCCCCCATCCTTTTTTGGTACCAGGAAGATGAATCAGGGAGTAGATGGCCTGACATTGATCGTTGAACAACCTTTTTACCAGTGTCTCTTTTTAATCGCACCAGATTCAGCTGGTGAGAGCATATGGGGAACCTTCCTATAGGAGGAAGATCTCGAAACCCAAGCAGGTATCCTATATCATCTGTGATTCCATACCAAACCTGCAAACTAAAAGGTTTAACCTAGCACCTTCGGAAACCAACGGAAGAGGGACACACTACAGCAGATATAACATAACTCTGGGGCTGTCCCTCCTTTTCCTTAAGAAATGGGAAAGGCCCGGAAGCTTCCTCCATGCGACTTTTGCGTTATCCCTTTTAGGGCCCGACTGCCTTCGAGGAGCACTGAATTGGAGTTATTGCTTTGAAAGGGGTTGCGTTTCTTTGAAGACTGTCGCTGATAGACCCTGTAACTAGTCAGGGTCATATCTCTTCTTGGTTTCTTTCGATGGGCCAAGACCGGATGCGAGGGACCGGTTTTGTTGTTTTCTCAAATCCTGAGAAGCCACGGAGGGAAGAGCCCTCGAAAGAAGGTCTTAGCCCCCAGGAAAGCAGACCTTAAAGGTCTAAATGGAAGGTCATGGATGTGTCCTTAGCAAGATCCCTGCGCAGGTGGAGAAGCTCCGGTGATAACTCCATGGACAAAGATAATGCATGTCTAAATGTTTTCACCACTGCTTCAAATAAACTTTGAAGGGCAGTTGACAATATTGATTCCTTCTCAGAAGGATACAACAGGCTTCCCACAAGAGGTCAGCAGGTGAGGGTATGGTTACTAGTTACCTAGTCATTAATTCTAAGGCCTCCAGTGTTTTAACTGGAAGGTGAGCACAAGTCCCAATGGAGATACTCAATTGTGCCGCAGCGGCATCCAAAGTGGAAAGTTTGACAGGTCAGGAAGGGATGTAGTCCCTATAACTAGCTGTATAGACCTAGAGTCTCGACGTGGGGGTGGAATAGACCACAATTTACGTTGTCTAGCAAATTCCGTTGTGAAAGCTCCTTAATCATGGCCAAGAGATTGAGCATAAAGAGATGGGGGGGGGGGGGTCGCGAAGTAGCCTGACATAGTCTCTCCAAAATGGGGAGAATGTTAGTGTCCCCGTTGTTAGATCAGATCACGGGGCTATAGACGGCAAAATGCTTTGTCAAAAGACTAGATCTCGTCCTCATCTGTCGCTTTGACCCACTGTTGGAAGGAGAAATGGGACATAAAGGGAGAAGGTGGCACCTCTGCCTGTTATGCATCAAACTCTTGGGAATTAACGAAGGTAACAATGGGTCTTCGTCCTGATCTCACTCTTGGGAGGTTGAACTACGTGATCTAGTATCTTTATGTTGCGGGGAAGACTTCGGGGCAAGGGGGACCTCGACCTGTAACACCTCTTGAAGAGCGAAGGAACTGTCCCCAGTGGTCGACTTGACAGGTGGTGAGACTCTCAACCGTCCTAGGGTGCATTGGCGTAGAAGGCCTTCCTCTACGTCCTTTATGACATCACTGATAGACTTATATCAGAGTTCTACAATTACCGTGTGGCACTCTGTCGCCAACAAAGGGCGCCAGGGACTCAAAGGGTGTTGCTCGATATTCATGGCGGGGGGTGGGGGTGGTACACTCACCCAGCCAACAACGAGCTGTGGGCTAGTAGAGGGTGCCCCTTCTCCCTTATGGAGTTGGGGCGACTCGCCCTTTGCTTTTTCCGGACGTAACAGGGTGACTATTCTTCCTCACGGGAGTGCGCGACTCACTCTCTGTCCTTCTGGATAGTAGAGGGTGCTGCTCCTCCCTCGTGGTAGGGCGTGACGCACTCTCTTTCCTTTGGGATTGGATAGGGTTTCTTGAAGGCGCGACTCATTCTCCGCCCGACTATTTCCTCCCATTCCAGGGGGCTCTTAATCTTTCAGCGTCTCCTAAGAGACTTTTACCAATCCTTCTCTGAGGAAGAAGACATTTTCTTCCTTCCTTTGCAAGTTTGTCTACGTGCAGCGATGTTCCAGACCTCATCTCACCATAGACTGCAAAAGGGATAAACATCTGTTCTTTTACAATCCGTACATGCTCGGCAGCTGGGATGGGTATCCAGGTGAGTGTTCTAGTGCCCATCCTCGCCAAATCCTGCTTAGACATTACAGCAAGAAAACGGTGAAAACATGATTTACAAAAAAAACCTTCAATGTATGTATTCTGTAAAAGTGACGGCAATGCTAAGCTGAGAACCGGATAAAAAGAATTAAAACACTCAATAATACTAAAATTTTAATCAAAGACGACATCAATCATACTTATTCGAATACTGGAGACGTGTGATTAGCAAACAACCTGCTTAGTAAGATTGCTAACAATAAATCAATAACAATAAGGAAACTGTCCTAAACTGAATATTTAAGACTAACTTGGTGCTCAATAACTAAAGACACATATGAAAAGAAAGATTTGGTGAGCAGCTTCCTTCAGGTAAATAAAAATAGCACATGTCAGATAAAATGGAGTATAAAATTCTGATGATTAGTACTGTTTTATTAGTTAGCAGACGTAAAGCCATGAAATTCATAAAATGAACTTAGCAGACATATTCGGTTGAGTCTGATGGTGAACTAGCTCGGAAAAATATTTTTATTGGTTATATTAATGGTTGGTTTGTTGTTTATTTCTCATCCATTAGATCTAATTAAGAACTAGACTACATGTATTTTTCGTCCTTCGAGTTCAAAGATGATCATGACATCATTAACTGGTTACACTTTGTGTAAGTACGTGAGTGGGCTGATCATTTCAACTTGTGCTCTAAACTGCATGTGGCACACAAGACAGGATATGCTGCATGTGGTTGCATGCTTCAGTTCTGTAATTTACGTTACTAGCTCTTTTTGTCTGCGTCTTCAATTCTCAATTTACAATCTGTAGCTCTAGTATGGGTGAGACTGCGTCAGATGGAGCGATACTGTGCGAGGTTGTCCAAAGATACACGGTCAATGTTGAAGTGTTTTAAGGATGACTTGAGGGAAGTTTTGAAGTGTTTCTTTAGACCAAACCGAGATCGCTTTCACTCCTTCAGCTCACTGCATAAGATCTTCTTTGATAGTTGTTCGTCTAACTATAACTGCGTCTTCGCCCATAGCCTCCTTAGGCTGAAGTGTTTGCCATCGTTCCTGTATCTAATATCAGTCCCAGTGTCATGGTCAATAAAGGCATCTGAAAGTAATTGCAGAGAACATCATACCGAGAATTGTTGTGCCAACGCACCACCTTGCTTGACTATACTTGTGACAGGGAATGGTTCTGATGACTCATCATCATCCACGTAATGTAATTGCTCTTTACCACTTCTGACATGCCCTTTATTAGTACCCTCACATAAACAGACCATATCAGCAATTCTCTACAAGAGTTCCGATGTTGCACAACTCGTATGAGACTATATATTACAGAGATACAATTAATACAGGCTACTTGAGCAATCATCCTTGATAGTTTGTACTAGACACATTAAGTTTTCTTTATGGCGGGGCAAATGAAAATGAAGATAATGGATGTATGGATGGATGGACAGGCAATTGATAAATACATTATAAATAGTGCAATTGAAGAACTATGAATAGCAAAAGGCATATCTGAACCAATAGTCTTGTAAGTGTGTATGGTTTTGGAATCATCATCTTGAACTTAAAGTGTGATGAACAGAATAATAGACAAACAGGTGCCATCCAGTTGCATATCTCCTGTCAAATTTGTTGGGCTGTGGGTGAAAACAAAATGTCTCCAAAGTAATGTTAATTGCAATATAATCAATCTAGAGTAAGTCTGGTTATAGTTTAACCAATGGTATTGTAGATCTAAGATTCCAGTGAATAGCAATGTTCTGGCTATGGACACAACGACTTAAATGATCACATCATTATTACAACCAGCCTAAACAATGTCAAGAAAACAGGAGGGCTACGTAATACAGTACATCAGTCTGTGAGTTTATGCATTGATTATAAATATACAACATACAGTATTCAACATAACACCCGCACATGCTTTACTAAATGTACATATCCTACAGAGCTCAAAACTCAAATACAAATTCAACCAATTGCACACTTCATTCTTAGCACGTCTTGTGCGAGGGACGCAGCTGCTAAATTGAACAAAAAGACAAAATGACATACGTATATTACCATTGCAGCACGTTACTGAATTCAGTGTGGAGATTAAGCGGTAAGTACCATCTCAATTTGTACAGAAATGGGGGCATAAATACTATTTAGAGATATATCTCAAACTGACAATATTTTAAGATATCAGTATTCAGTACACCAAAATTGACCATTTCAAGAAAGCATGCCGACAATATTTTAAGATATCATGTAACTGTTGGTTTTTTAATCCTAATCCTAATCATCTTTTTCTGTCAATGTTAAAGTGTTTGATACATAGATGTTTCAATATAAAATCTTTGAAGCATCTGAATACCTAACAGAGTGACGAATGCTCTATCCAAATATGCAATCAAATGGAAGTTTTACAAAGTAATCTTCGAGAAACAGGTCATGACCTCTATTGAGCTATTTGCCCAGAAGCTGTGGTCGGTGCCAAGTGATTCGTCTTAATGTACGAGCTAATTGCCCGGATGCTGTGGAGGGTACTATGTGATTCATCTTAATGTTCGAGAAAAGTCTCTCACTCAATTCTATAGCGTTTTCTCTTCGAAATGGATCTTACTAGAATCTCATATTTCTCTCTCTCTCAAATACCATCCCAATTGTTTGTAGGGGGCTTTTTTTTGAGGGGGTGGGGTGGGGGGATTGGGTGGACGAATGCTGATAATACAATTACTAAATGTTTACTAAATCTACCATACACTAATTGGAGCAATTTTTCAAGATAATTGAAATACAAACCTATGTATTACCTGTGGAGCTTAACCCCTGACAATGTGGAATTCCTGATGTACTGGGCATTTTCGTGTTCATTCTCGACGCTCTAATTTCATCTTTAGACGCCATATTTAAAGCTGTTGAGTCTGGCCTTGTGCGTGATGTCAAGACTACATGACGCACTTTTGATAAGAAATTACGCATTTGTGTTCGCCAGCAACAAAAAAAAAATAAAATAAATTTAATATCTTTCACAATAAAAACAATATAGAATCCCAAATGTTTGATAATACATTTTCTATAGTGTTAAGGTTTGACGCATCAATGCTAAAACAAAACGGAGTCGATTATCCGTGTAGGGTTCGCACCAATAATACATTTTCCATAGAACTTTATGTCAATATATTTAAAAATGAAAAATAATTTGCGCAAATATACCAAACATGACAACGAAATCCGCCTAAAAGTACGCGTGCTTTTATTTTGGACACGTTAAAATTCCAACTGGTAAGTCCTGAGTACACAATTTTTTTTTGGTCACGAATTTCTCTTTCATTTGATCTGTTTATGCAAAACAAGTATCAGTCATGTAGTGTGCGGACTATCAAGCCAAGTTTCAAGTGATTGTGAAGGAATCAAGTGTAGCCGCACAGGTTATGTCTTTTCAAACAAGGAGATTATTACACATGTTAATCGATTGCCGGTACCGAATTATTGCTTCGTGAAAGGATTAATTAAACGCGGTTCTGCTGTGACATCTCGCTTTGATAAGCATCGCTCAGCACGCTTTTAATCCATCGTGTTTTAAATGCTTCTATGATGTTTGGAACACTTGCATTGTATCGTATACCGTATTTAGTAAAATAATTCCAAGAGTTTTAGATTTGCTTTATTTCATATATCGCAAGTAGGTGTACCTGTGCCTGTAGTGCAAATATAAATATAGAACAGTTCAAGTGGATATTGGTGGTGGATAATCATGATCAACAGGGGGTCTTTTAGAACTTAATTGTCAGTCTTACGTGGAGATAGCAAGAGTAACAATTGATGTACATGGTAGTGGTTACCAGGCAGCTGTCAAGCTTTATTACGTTTTTAATCGCCCACATTTCTTTGCAATTTCACTTCTGTCTACTCTAAAGTATTTGATAAATGATTCATTGTATTATAAGTTATCATAAAACAACTAACAATATGGAAACGGATTCAGAGATGTTCATACTTATCACAGATATACACATTGCCCCACCACGATAACGATCAGACCGCTAACCGATGTACCACCCCCAAGATAATGTTATTATATTAAAAATAAAACTAAATGATACATTAGATTGGCACACAAATTATACATCTTTTCGTTCATTTTAGTTAGAATACTTTTGTTCCAGACATGAAATGGGGTTGTTTCATATCATTTCTTTTAGCCTCGTACTGTGAAACCGAGAGGCCCCTTATGTGCACCTTATAGCATAGTCTAGCAACAAGAGTTCATAGGTCATTTAGTCAGTAGGAAATTAAATACGTTTTCAAATTAGATGCAATTAATTCACTGTTAGATATAGTACATACACTAAAGTTTGAGAAATTAATAATGGAAAAAAATACATCCATTTGCTAGCCAATATGCACATCTAAAATACTCAGTGCTATATGTTTAATCCTCCTCCCAAATTAACTGGTTCCCTGTCTGTAAAAGTAATTAGTATTCCAAAATCTTAAGTGAAGTTTTTATCTCCTCTACTTTCTTTGGTATATCAGTTACATGCGTATATACATAATAATTTTCTTTACGTGAATTATGAGTTGTACAATTCTGGATATGTAAATAAAAACTAAATTCAGCAAGCAAAACAAAAACGGTGACAAAACAAACACAACTTAGCCTGCATCACACACTATTGGCTAAGCCAAGATGTAATAGGGTATTGATAACTATATGAACAGCAGATGCTTAAGGGTTAATATTAGTCCAAGATTTACACAGTAGATAATGAGTTATTAACACCTAAAGGACGATTAAAGCATTAGGGCTTTGGTGAACACAGGTCTAAAGATGTCAAAACATATTCACCATTGTCGATAATCAGCCAGCTGCAATGTACAGGCATCGTTGAGGATTGGTGATAATTTATGCAATTTATGTAACGAGGTCAAATGCATTTTCATTGCACAGGGGACCCGGAAGGGGTAGGGCCTAGTTGTCTCAAGCCTTCGACTTCACAAATCACTGCCACCTTACTTCTGATTTTTTAGGTTTTGAATCTCGGCTCGGGTATGTGAGAAATGTAAGAAAGCTTGCCAGTAGCTTCCCGTGGGTTGTTTCTTTTTCCACCAAATATGCTTGCCGCCATGTATAGCCTATCATATGCTGAAAAATGGCGACTAACACGCAAACCAATCATTGTACAGCAATCTTACCTCAGCAGAGAGTACCTACTATGTGAACTCTATAAAATTCCTTCAATTTGTTGTCTCATTGGAGCTCCTGCAAATGTCTTCGCACTCGGCTTCCAAAATTTATTATGTTTACTTCCTTTAGTTTACCTTTTCTGTTAGTTTGTTTTGGCCAAATTTCTAAAAGCAAGTTCACGTTTCAACTGTAATATGTTTGATAAAATAAACCATCAACTCAACATACTAAAATATCTTTTCGGCTTGAACATAAAATATGAAGCCAAGAACTGTGCCAACATAGAAATAATTGTGCACCACAGAAGCCTTAACTATTTTACATTAGATAAGACATGAAAGACGTATACACAATTACTTTTACAAATTTACTATCTCCGGATGTAAGATTAACTATTGTACCTTTACAAGCAATAATATCTGAGTGATCAATACAGAGGAGTCTCAAGTTCCCACACTTCATACCTTTTAAAGTATGACATATAGTTTTAAAACAATATGCACAATATCGTTTAAATGTTTGTAAATTTTACTTGCATGTAAACTAAAAGAATGCATTTTACTTATAACACCATCAACAAAAATAAGCTTGACCACAGAGGAGTGCTTGAATACCAAATGATATTATTAATATCAAGTGTTTTCAAAAGTAACAAGATCGTATCTTAAACGCTCTGAACAAAACAACACAAATTATTCCTGTGTAGAGTTACTGTAGCGGAACACTCCTTCGGCTACACTGCCCCGAGTCTCGCTATCTCGGGTTCTTTAGGATAGGTCTTATAGTTGGAGTGATACCCCGCTGAATCTGTCTAAGGACTGGCACTCCAGAGTGTGACAGATTTCTACCTCAGAGGGATACCGTCTTATTCCTGGCTTCTTGTGTGTCGCCGACTTGGTCTCAGTCGCCGACTAGGTCACAGACTTGTCGCAGGGTCGCCGACTGGTCGCAGTTGCCGACTGGTCGCAGACTTGTCGCAGTCTCGGTCGCAGGGTCGCCGACTGGTCGCAGACTTGTCACCGACTGGGTCTTCTTCTGGTCGCCGACTGGGTTGCAGACTTGTCGCAGGGTCGCAGACTTGTCGCAGTCTTGTCGCCGACTGGGTCTTCTTCTGGTCGC
The DNA here is from genome assembly GCA_016617855.1 of Megalonaias nervosa. Lineage (NCBI taxonomy): Eukaryota > Metazoa > Mollusca > Bivalvia > Unionida > Unionidae > Megalonaias > Megalonaias nervosa. The sequence continues at coordinate 45,168 of JAECUM010009581.1, read as the reverse complement.
CGACTGGGTTGCAGATTTGTCGCAGGGTCGCCGACAGGTCGCAGACTTGTCGCATTCTCGGTCGCAGTCGTTATGCGATCGTGATCGACAGAGAGACGACAGTGCGAAATGAAGAAAGAAGAAGTTATCCTCAGTCAAAAATCTGTATTACCGCAAGACCTCTGCGTTGCTTGGACGAGCCTTGTAGCGCCGGGCTCTTGGTCGAAGAAAGACCTTGTCCCTAATCTTTTCTGATTCCCTGGCCCGGCTCTCTCCTGTCCACCGTAATACGACCAAGTGTGCTTGCTCTGGCGGGGTGGTTATACTGCTTCTCTGCAGGGGACGTCTTCACACTATACCGCTTCCTAACACACCACCATAGCAGCCACAGTTGGCCCGTATATATACCCAGGCGGAATCACGTGACCCAAAACTAAGACGTTAGATGGCACTACAAAGCCCGCCAAGCATTTAAAATCACAATACAAACTTTAACGAAACGAAATAGTATATAATGAAACGAAAATTTGAAGTCCATGGGGTTTCCTCGTTACACAACCCACGCCTCCACTATTATATGCTTCCACGCACATACGAATAGTCAAGAAAGAAAATTAAACAAATATATAGAATCACTTGAATCACAGTTAAATCACATGAAAACACAATATCAAACTACCACGAAAGAATTAACGTTCAGTAAAAATGTCCATCATTATTTCCCTAGGTTATTCGAATTACACACAGGAATGTTCTGAACGCATTTACTTCACTGTTCCAGATTAGCAAAATTCACATAGAATTCTTCCAATTTCTTGGGTAGTTTCCTCTTTCTCCTAGGTCGCTCATCACCAGCTGTTTTTGTCTCTCCATCGTCGCTGTTGTTCACTGGGAGAACTTCTGTCATGGTGTCGATGGGGTAAGGCGCCATAAAACTGGTATCCTCATGGTCGTCGTTCCCTTGATCCTTATCCATACATTCCGAAGTCTCAGAGTCCAATTCACTCGTTCCTTTAGCGACTTCATTACATCCCTGATACCTCTTCAAGCGATCCACGTGAACTACGAGGGGCTTTCCATATCTACCGCATTTAACTCTGTAATTGACGTCACTCAACCTGTCAATGACTTCGTATGGCCCAAACCACCATGTCTGTAATTTCGGCGAAATTCCCCTTTTTCTTTTCGGCGAAAACAACCAGACAACATCGCCTGCCTGAAATCTCTCCCATCTGGTCCTGCTATCATAATAGCGCTTCTGTCGTCGCATGTTGCACTGCAAATTGTCTCTGGCGAAACGATGTGAAATTTCTAATCTTCTTTCCAATGACTGAATCCATTCATGCGAACTTCTGTAGCGTTGATCAGGTGGTTTTCCAAACACAACATCCAACGGTAAGTCTGCCTCCCTTCCCATCATCATGAAATTGGGAGTAAAACCTGAGGTCTCATGCACTGCGGAGCGGTATGCCATCGCTAAGTATGGGAGGTGCTCGTCCCAGTCTCTTTGTCGTTCTTCGACGAAAGCAGATAGCATGCCCTCTAGCGTTCGGTTCATCCTCTCCACCATGCCGTCGCCTTGCGCATGGTACGGACTGGTCCTAGTTTTCTCGATTCCAAGGAGTCGACACATTTCACGAAAAAGCTCGCTCTCGAACTGTCGTCCTTGATCCGTGTGAATCTGTCGGGGTACACCAAAACGTGTGACGACTTCCTCCAAAACGTGTGACGACTTCCTCTACTATCAGTTTTGTGACAACTGTAGCTTCCTGACAAGGCATGGGGAATATCTCAGTCCATTTTGTAAAGTAGTCGGCAATCACGAGAATATAAACGTTTCCATTTTCTGTCTTTGGAAGTGGCCCTAAGATGTCAACAGCTATGCGTTCCATTGGAACCCCTGACGCAATCAGCTGCATTGGAGCTCGCCTTTTCTGTCCTGGTGACTTTCGCTTCGCACAGGCCTCACATCTCTGGCACCACAGTCGCACATCTTTCTGTAGTCCGACCCAATAATACTCTTTTCTGATCTTCTCTAGAGTTTTTCTGATGCCTAGGTGCCCTCCACTTCGCGAGTCGTGCGCCATGCGTAGAATTTCATTTCTCTTTTCTCGTGGAACAATAGCTTGACTGTGAATTTCTCCACCGTCGTGCGACTCCCATCTGCGACAGAGTATAGAGTTCTTGATCTCTAGCTGATCCCACTGACTCCAGAGGCTTTTCTCGAGCACGCCATATCTGGCAACTTCTTCCCACGGTGGTCGTTTCTTGCTTTCCACCCAGCTCATCACAATTGCGACATCCTGGTCGGATTTCTGAGCATCGGCGGATTCATCGCTACCACAAGACGTCTGTATCACAGCTACAGGCATATCAGTCGCAACACTCCAATCCTTGTCTGTCGCTGAATCATCGCTGCTTACTTTCGTTTCTTTCTTTTCGGTTTGTGTCTCTACTTGAAAACCGCATTGCCTACATGGGTCTCTGGACAAGGCGTCAGCGTTATGATGCAGTCTTCCTGCACGATGTTGAATCTCAAACTGATACTGCGACATGACATCGATCCATCTTGCGAGTTGCCCTTCCGGATTCTTGAAATGCAATAACCACTTCAGGGAGCTGTGGTCTGTCCTAATTAAGAAACGTTTTCCGTACAGGTAATGCTTGAAATATTTCACAAAGAATACGACCGCCAACAGCTCTTTTCTCGTCACGCAATATCTCCTCTCAGCTTTCGTTAGCGATCGACCAGCATATGCTGCAACCCTCTCGCATCCGTTGTGAACTTGCGACAGGACAGCTCCAAGTCCACTATCGCTAGCATCTGTGTCAAGAATAAAAGGCTTTCCAGGGTCTGGGAACGCTAATACAGGGCTCGTCGTTAATCGCCTCTTCAACTCATCGAATGACGACTGACAACTCTTAGTCCAGACAAAAGGTCTCCCTTTTTCTGTCAGTCGGTGTAAGCTAGCTGCGATATCGGCAAATCCCTTTATGAATCGTCGGTAGTATGAGCATAGTCCTAAGAAGCTGCAGAAGTTCTGTCTGCGACGTTGGGTTTCTCCAGTCGACGACGGCGGACACTTTCTCTGGATCTGCATGTACCCCCTCCTTCGACACAATATGTCCCAAGTACTTGACTTCTTTCGCGAACAAACGACATTTCTTGGGCTTGAGTTTCAGACCAGCCTCCAGCAATCTGTCGAAAACCTGTCGCAGACGATCCAATTCCTCCTCAAATGTGCGTCCAAAGATGATTATGTCGTCGAGGTACTCCAAACATATCTGCCACTGCAGTCCTGTTAGAACTGTCTCCATCAGTCTCTCAAAGGTACCGGGTGCATTACAGAGTCCAAACGGCATGACATTGAACTCGTATAAACCTCGCCTAGTCGCAAATGCTGTCTTCGACCGATCTTCTGGCTCCATTTCTACCTGCCAATATCCACTCATGAGGTCTAAAGTCGAGAACCAAGTTACTCCTGATAGCGAGTCAAGCGACTCGTCGATCCGCGGTAGAGGGTATGCGTCTTTAGCAGTCACTTCGTTCAATGCACGGTAGTCGATACAGAACCTCGTTGTGCCATCCTTTTTCTTTACTAAAACCACTGGTGACGACCATGGACCGGCAGATGGCGAAATTATCCCTTTGTTCAACATGTCGTTCACATGCTTCTCAACTTCTTCTCTGGCGTGAATCGGAACTCTTCTCGGGGGTAGTTTTATTGGTCTCGAGCTCCCTGCTTCAATTCTGTGTCGCGCCTTTGTAGTCCTTCCAAGATCAGCATCAGATGCGGCAAAGAGTGACTGGTAGTCGCAGAGAAACCTATCCACCCTTCTTGCCTGTTCTTCAGAGAGTGATTCTTTTGATACCTGAGTCAGTTCTTCCAAATGGGTCGGTATTCGAGGCTGCGACTCTTTATTTTGAAGACAACGAACGGTCGCACTCCTATCTAAGTCGACGACTTCTCCGACTTCTTCTAAGACAGCCATGTTTGTCCCAGCATAGCGTGTCTGGTTATCTGCAGTCGCATTCAGTATCCGTACGGGCAAATTCCCTCCCCCGGATCTGATTAGCGTTCTCGAGACTAAGATGTCGTGGCGCTCCCCAAACTTCTGATACTGCTCTATCACTCCAATTTCTGGCACTGCTAAAGACGACAGCTTGTCAAATTTTCCTGGAACGATCATTTCGTGCATCGCTGGAACGTTCACTGTCTCAGCGACAATTATTCTGGCACATCCTACTTGTCCTTTAAACGTACAAGGTAAATTCTCCTTGCCGATGGAAAGGCGACTCTTTTTAACATCGAGTCGACACGAGTTAAACTTAAGAAAGTCTAATCCAAGTATTCCCTCTGCTGGGATGTCAGCAACCAGCATTTTATGTCGTCGACGAACACCATGTAGGCTTATTTCGAAAAGTCCCTTCCCGTCGACCGACATAGGTCTACCGTCTGCGAGACTGACTTTCCCTCTCACGTGAATCAGGTTTGGTCTCTTCTCCGGTTTGATCCTCCTATAGACTTCTCTAGATAGGATAGTTATTGTAGCACCCGTATCAATCAGGAGATCGACCCCAGTCCCTTCAATGGTGCCTGCTACATACAATCTGACGTCAGCATCCAACGATCGGTTTCCAAGTCGATAAGTAACTTTATTCCTCTCACGTCTCTGCCTCTCGTTCCTGTCGTATCTCATGCGACCCGTCGTCTGTGGGGTCGGTTGCGAACCATTGTTACATGACTTCTTAGCAGGGCAGTCTTTCTTGAAATGTCCCTGCTGGCCGCACCCGTAACAAACAAGTTCGTCATAGTTTCTGTTTCTGCATCGCTCTGGGACTTTCCTCGATTGTTTGGTACTCCTAACTTCAGTCGTAAGTTCAGCGACCAATCTCGTCAGCTCCATCATTTGCTCTCTCAGTTCTCTGATTGCTGGCCCTTGTTCCTCATCCTGCGACGACACACCACGGATATGCCTTTTTCCTCCCTGTCGTTGTAGCTCAGCTCTAGCGAACGCCTCTAACTCGACAGCTATCTGTACCGCATCGTTAAAATCGTAGCGGGTCTCGCCTGTTGTACCTTTAAGCGCACGTCAGAATAGTCCAGGGCCTTAATAAATTGTTCTTTAGCGAGCGTATCAACCAAAAGAAAACTCGCCTCAGGATAAGCTAAAGTCGCAAGCCGCCGTATAGCCTGCGTAAGCTCTGGTAAGGATTCTCCGTTCTTGCGAATTCTACTCCTTAGCTGAACTCTGTATAACTCGGTCTGGTTCGGGGGTGCGAATCTCTGTTTCAGTGCATCAACCAATTCAGCGTACGACTTCTTCTCAGGCACTGCCAGCAACTGCTGTGCTTGACCTCTCTGTGCGACACCTAAATACAGTTTCTTTTCTTCCTCTGTCCACGAATTTAGGGTTGAGCACATCTCGAAGTGAGTGATAAAATCCAACAAGGGTGTCGTCCCGTCGTACGACATCGGAGTAACGACCGGCCTCTTCAAAGTTCTCTGCGGAAGATTAGTCGCCACATCTCTTCCTTCTGTAACCGTTCCCTTGCTCTTAGATCTCTTTCTGTCTTTGAGAGCTGCCTGTACAGCTTCCCTTGTCGCTATGGTATCGGCTATGCTCCTGGTCTCCTGCGACTCCGAGGGTGTCGACATCGCCTGTCCACTAAAGTGAATCTGTCGTCTGGGGGCGATTCTTTCTCTCGACCACTCCCCTGCCTTCCTGGCCGTCTCCGCACTCATAGTCATAGTCCCCTTCCTTGCAGTTAGTCTTTTCTCCAAATCGTCGCATTCCTTCGTCAAGCGTCGAAACTCATCTTCGAAAGGAATTGCAGTCCTTACCTCTGTTTCAGTGGTAAGCATCCAGTCGCCTACATGTGACCCTCCGTAAGCCATCTTAATTTTTGTCTTCTACTCCTCGACCTATCCCACCGCTGCCACCAATTTGTAGCGGAGCACTCTCTCGGCTACACTGCCCCGAGTCTCGCTATCTCGGGTTCTTTAGGATAGGTCTTATAGTTGGAGTGATACCCCGCTGAATCTGTCTAAGGACTGGCACTCCAGAGTGTGACAGATTTCTACCTCAGCGGGATACCGTCTTATTCCTGGATTCTTGTGTGTCGCCGACTTGGTCTCAGTCGCCGACTAGGTCGCAGACTTGTTGCAGGGTCGCCGACTGGTCGCAGTCGCCGACTGGTCGCAGACTTGTCGCAGTCTCGGTCGCAGGGTCGCCGACTGGTCGCAGACTTGTTGCCGACTGGGTCTTCCTCTGGTCGCCGACTGGGTTGCAGACTTGTCGCAGGGTCGCAGACTTGTCGCAGTCTCGGTCGCAGGGTCGCCGACTGGTCGCAGACTTGTCGCCGACTGGGTTGCAGACTTGTCGCAGGGTCGCCGACTGGTCGCAGTCGCCGACTGGTCACAGACTTGTCGCAGTCTCGGTCGCAGGGTCGCCGACTGGTCGCAGACTTGTCGCCGACTGGGTCTTCTTCTGGTCGCCGACTGGGTTGCAGATTTGTCGCAGGGTCGCCGACAGGTCGCAGACTTGTCGCATTCTCGGTCGCAGTCGTTATGCGATCGTGATCGACAGAGAGACGACAGTGCGAAATGAAGAAAGAAGAAGTTATCCTCAGTCAAAAATCTGTATTACCGCAAGACCTCTGCGTTGCTTGGACGAGCCTTGTAGCGCCGGGCTCTTGGTTGAAGAAAGACTTTGTCCCTAATCTTTTCTGATTCCCTGGCCCGGCTCTCTCCTGTCCACCGTAATACGACCAAGTGTGCTTGCTCTGGCGGGGTGGTTATACTGCTTCTCTGCAGGGGACGTCTTCACACTATACCGCTTCCTAACACACCACCATAGCAGCCACAGTTGGCCCGTATATATACCCAGGCGGAATCACGTGACCCAAAACTAAGACGTTAGATGGCACTACAAAGCCCGCCAAGCATTTAAAATCACAATACAAACTTTAACGAAACGAAATAGTATATAATGAAACGAAAATTTGAAGTCCATGGGGGTTTCCTCGTTACATTACTAAAGGGAGGTAACTGGAGAAACTATTGACGAATCCAGTCAAGTGGTAATCTGCAGCTTGCCCTTTAAAATAAGATCAGACTAAAAAACTTCCGTTGTAGAAGTATTCCGATGCACATGCCAATAATGTGTCGATTTTTGAAATTGAAACTTGAAACTTTAAAGTCTAATTAACAATCTTTCAATTTTTAATTGATAGCATCGAGTTTGCATGAATTTTGTTGGACTTGTGCGACATAATTAAACATGAATCTGCAAGTGACATTGAAAGAAAACCTTTCTTTCTTTCATTTTTTCTTGAAGACTTTCCATATACAAGCACGTTAAAGCCGATACTGTTTCCCAGACAGGCAAAGATGTTATTATGAATAAGTTCTGGATTATTTCGTTCATTTTTATATTAATTTACTATTCCAATCGCATGAATGTTTCATTTTAATATATAGTAGGTTTATTTGTTTTGTTTTGTTTATTATTTCCCAACAAACAAACATTATAGCTAACTGTAAATGCAAGTGTGTTGATAAAGTTGGAATTGCTATCTGCATAGTATGCACAAGTAGTTACACATAAATAGGTCACTTGGCGAATATGACTCATTCTTAAATCTATGCAGTATTTATCCTAATTGCAAAGACAAAACGCATCTCAAATTCAGTTTTAAATTTGTCATCTGCAAATTCCAAATAATGCGCAAAATTAAGAACAATAAACGTGCAGCAACCGGTTGAATGAGGAAACTGGTACAGTCCTTTATCCACAGGCCTAATTTTCTCATTCAAGCATCTCAGAAATGTAGGTTTCTATACCAGATTAGCTGACTGTTAATTATATTACATGAAAAATCTTTGGATTGTATCTTCTGTTCTTTATCCGTGGAGCACGCTGCTAATATCTGGATACTTAAACACGTTGATTCGTCCAGACTGTCCAATCCACAGTTGACTGAACGAAACTATAGTCATCTTTCCAAACAGAAAATCACCTCCATTAGGTCTCAGGAAAGCCACGATGTTGCCCTTGTTGTCTAGTACTTCTATATTACCTTGATCAAGGGAAACTAGCAAGTGACCATGATGGCCAAAGATCAAATCATGAACCTGACGCTTGCTTTTGGAAATCATGTTTCCTTTCTGGTCGAACAAGAAAACGTTTCCTTTCATGCCTTTTAAGCTGAATGGTTCTTGAAAACTTGCTACTTGCTGTAAGGTCGAAACTGCTGCACCAAAGACAAAGGAACTGGCTGTCAAGCCAGTTTTAGGATATTGGACCGATTTCGCAGAGTTGAGATTTTTTACTGCTTGTTGCAAATTACCAACAGCCTCGCCCAACCCTCCAGTGGAAGTGCTGGTGTAATTTGTGTTGTCTTGTGCACAGTGCGAAAATGTCTGTGAATTTACACACAGCAACATGAAGTATTGTCCGACACATCGACCCCCGTGGTGCATACTGCCTTATAACCTTACCAGTTTCGTCGATGATCAATAATTTTGGCGGTTCATTGCAACAAACAGCAATATTTCCATTGTCAAAAACAGCTAGGTCACCGGGAATAGACGATAACGTGCAATATACTGTGACTTTGTTGTTTTCGCTAATCTTATAGATTGATTTCTCGCTTGCTACAGATATGAATAGAATGCCATCGTTTCCAAGTACAACGGATGGAATCTCAAATTGCTCTAACATTTTCTTATACTGTGAGCTCCGCTCATTGAACATGGTAAGACCTTTAGTTCCGGCCTCTGACATCCAAACCTCTCCGTGCTGGCACTGTATTATGGATTTTATATCACCAAACTCGGGTGTACAGAAGGCACTCATTATTTCCATTTCCATAATCAACGATGTCATTTTGTCGGTAACAACGTCGCCAATGTTTTTCCACTCAAACACTTCGTAGTTTCTTTGAAATCTGACCAGATTTGTGTCTGCAATATTCATTGGCGAAGATGCATTGACTTCCTTCACTTCAAATAAAATCCTGATGCAATCCCTTAAAACTTCTGCATCACTCGTTGATGTAATCCATTTCTTCAAAGTCATTGATTTTTTATTTGTGCTATCAATATCTGCTCTCACTTATTTCAACTTTTCCTTCTCATCCTCACAAATTTTCATGATATTCTCTTCTATCCTCTTAACGCCAGCATCTATTTGAATTTTAATCTCCACCGCTCTTTCTTGCAAATCCTCTTTGGCTTTTCTTTCCATTTCTTCAATGGTGGAATCTCTCTTTGATATAATCTTGAGTATCCTCTCGTTAGAACAAAACCTTTCACTTGCTATCCATTCTTTATTCAAAATATTTCGTTTGATCTTTGCAGCAGCATCGATCGGCTCTATTTTATGCAGGTCGTGAACCACATCTTCACATGTAGGACATAAAAACTTCTCACAAGTTAAGCAATAACCATTGACAACGTTTGACTCATGTTTAAAACACTTTGGCTGGTCAAACGTTTTGCTTTTAACAACTTTCAAACTGGTCAGTTCATGTTCTCTTGTGATCTTGAGTTTTTATGGAGTTGAGTATATTCATCACAGATTTTCTGTTCACATACTTCACAGTAAAATGTAGCCTTTGGCTTTAGTTCATCATCACAGTTTTCGCATAGAGAACCAATTTCTTCGGTTTCGGTTTCTTCTGATTTCTCTTCCTCTTTTGTCTCGATATAGAAATTGGTGTGAAAAGAACGAGCCCCACCATCCGGGATGTCAGTATTCGTCCTACACAGTGAACATTGAAACTTGGAATCTGGTTTTGCTTTGGAGATGTGTGACTCTAGGCATGCTTCACAGTAACTATGAAAACATGGCAATGCTTTGGACCTTTTGTAAGACTGAAGGCAAATTCCACAGTTGGATTGAAAATGTGTGGCGGTCGCCATATTTGATACGAAATTGAAAGGAAATATTATAATTCACCCCACACGAAGGAGATGTATTGCACAGCGTTCATAACGAGGCACAGGATGGGACCGGTAATTATATTACATGACGGATCGTGGACTCCGCCTGCAAATTCCACTGCCGACTACCTAGGTATGAGTCATTGTATGAAAGCGTGTTACGATGAAAGGAAATCCGAGCGCTTCTCAAGCACCAACATTATACTGATCGTCTATACGTAATGGACTATATATGCAAATTATTCAGCATGTCTCTGCTTTTCATGAAATTTTTAACATTTACTTAAATAATACATTACTTTATACAATGTCATCTGCTCCAAACTTGATTCTTAAATAAAATATTTTTGCTCATCAAAACGTATACATATGCGCTAAAAATAATGGTAAAATAGGCAATTTTTAGTATTAGCCATATATTTTTTAAAATAATAAATGCTTTTAAAAGATTGCAAAACTCATTTCTAATATTAAGAATAGCCATTTTTTCTAATATTAGAAAACGCGCATGATTTTATGACATTAAAAAAGGCATTTGTTAATATTAGAAATCATTTCCTAATAGTAGTATTGGTTTTCTGTCATTACAAACTCAGACGCATTTTCTGATGTAAACAAGTCAGCGTATTTTATAATTGTAGAAAATCAATCAACCACGGGTTATTGGATGCCCTGAATATCTGCAGAAGTAAATTTGATGTAAGTATCAATTCTAATATACAGTACCCATGAATGCACCCATTTTTTTACTTATAATAATGGGCAGAAAGGACTGTAAAAGAATTTATAAAACTATCATCTGTAATAATAACAATTCACACTCAGTTGCAAAATAGAATACAGAATTTGACAACTGAATTGAGAATGAATGGAAAATGCACTTTTGCTCACCTCAGAAGGTAATCAGAAGTTCTAGATTTAAAGAGCAACAAATATTTCGAAAACCAAATCGGAAAATTTCAAGTAATTTCTGCTCTCTTCGTGTTCTATCACATCTTCTATGGAAGTGTCCAAAACCAGAATTAATCTTGACTAGTTCGCATAGTGGATAAAAAGTGAATGCGGTCATCTCTATAACTTCTTAAACATTATTTATATATATTATAATGATTAGTATATGTAATGTACTAAGCACTTCAAATACTGGGACAAACCAGCTTAATTAGATGCACAAATCAATTTCGGGAAACTTTCTTTTTACCCAGTGGAGTGGAGGAGGGAAGTGCTAGTGTCACCAATGACTAACAGGGACAGTCACCTAACCGGAAACACATATTTTTTTATTTCTTGGCCTTGCGATGAAGAGCACCCCAAATCCAAGTGATGAAGAGTGCCCCAAAGTCATGTGAACTCAATCAGATTCTGACATCACTGATGCCTGAGTGCTTAGATTCAAAATTTCCTTCACTAACTGCTGCTATCAATACTTCTCTCTCATTCAGGAAATTCTAATAATTTTTCAAAACTCCCATTGTATAACAGCTGTTAAAAGATTGACACCTGACCCTAATGATTTAAAGAACCACTACCCTGTTTCTAACCTCTCATTCATTTAAAAAAATCTCAGAAAAAGTTATTCTATCCCCCTAAGTATCTCGTCTGAATTACCATAATCAATTATGATATTATCATTATGCCAGTGTTACGTGTAGGCTCGTACAAAAATAACAAGAGTAAAGAGTGAAGCCAACAAGCTTTGTATATTTTGATAAAACAATTTATTTCCGTAGAAAACAATGTAAAAATTGGAAATAGGACTTACGGCTTGTGAATATAATCCAAAATTTAATCCTAAGATTGAAAAATACAAGTCCTATCACTAAACAGTTCTAATAAAATCCGAGTTCAAATCTCGATGAAATTCCATCATGGAGACGATGACATCAGATGAGACCGTTGTACTGGTGGTAACAGATCCTCGATTGAATCACAGTTTATGTTTCCGTATAGAACTCCAGAATAAATTTCCACTGAATTTCTTTCTCCCAAAACTTTTTATAATAAAAAAAGTACACTTGTTTAGTTTTCTAGAGAATAAATTATTAAATTCCAAAAAATAGAAAAACTTCAGAACAAGCCGGCATCAACAATATAAAACACCTTGTACCCTCAAGGTGTCAAGAATACGACTTACTGAAAAACTCTGAGAACGAGTATTAAAACCCAACTAAAACGTCATTTCAGTTTCACATGTTGGGTCACGTGGTCTCTTAACATCGAACAGCGTAATTAAAAAAAAATGCCAATTGTCACGTAGCTAGAATAACCCTAAGAACCAAACTCTCACACTGAAAATATATTAAAAAAAGGAAAGGCTGTTTACAATCCAGTTAACATGCGGGCCGAAATGACCTTGGAAATAGCCAATCGTTATCAATCGATGTTTACAAATCTATGAACCAGGGTGAGCTAAAAATAGTGCTAATGTAACACCTTTTGCGTTCTATACAAACAGAATTTACTTGAAAAAATATCGAATCCCGTGAAAATAATCATTACAATAAAATGTAATGAAACAAAAATAAAATAAAAAAAGAATTTTAAAACTAACACACAAGCAATTTAATTACATATATGTAACACCAGACTGACTTGGACAGTACTTGAGATCAATGTATTCTTGTTATTTTGAAGACTATTAGACAAAGCCATTCAAAAAGTCTTTTTAGCAATGTACAGTCTGCATATTGCCCTCACCATAGTACTGAAACTTCACACCTGAGAGTAGTTAATGACCTTCTCATGGCTCTGGATAGTGGAAAGATTACTGCCAAGTACTCATCCTCTCTTGACTTGTCTGCAGCACAATAGACTATGATATATTACTTCACCATCTCCAACGTGTATTTGGTATTCACAATACAGCCTTACTATGGCTCAAGTCCTAATTAGTCAGCAGGACACAGTTTGTGTCCATAAATTGAAAACATTCCAGCCCAGTTGATCTATGTTTGGTATTCCACAAGGCTCTCTTCTTGGCCCTGTTCTCTTCATTCTATAAACTCATCCGCTCTCAAGTGTCATGAATAGACTTCTAGTGTTGCACCATTTGTAAACTGATGACTGTCAAATATACAAATCTACCTGCCCAAATGAAACTGAGGTTACTATCCAAGTCATAGAGAGGTGCATTTCAAATGTGAAGTCATGGATGACATATAACAAGCTGCATATGAATGATGAAAAAACTGAAACCATCCTGATCACCACACAAAAACATTCTCATTCACATCCTTTACCTCAAACAATAAGCATTAGCAATACCAACATTAAATTACAGTCAGTATGAAACCTAGATGTCATTATTGACAGTACGCTCTCATTGCACTAATATATAATGAACATATGGAAGGCTCTATTCACAGTTTTCTTTCAGCTGATGCCACTAAATCACTTTTGTTTTCCTTAGAACTTTCAAGAATGGACTATTGTAATTCATTTCTATATGGTTCATCTTAGTATCTACTTCAGAAACTTGAAAACGTTCAAAACATGGATGCTCAGATCATCCTTAGAATACAAAAAAAAAAAAAAACAACTGAGCATACCTCCCCTGTGCACTGTAGCCTTCAGTTTAATGCCATGTTTCAGCAGAGATAAGCTATACATGGCGGCCAGAATAAATGCTGCAGGAAGAACCCAGTAAAACCCCGGAAAGAACCACTGACCCACAAGAAGCTACCGGCAAGCTTTCTCACATACCCACAATGGCCAAGCCCAAGACTCGAACCCACGCAGACAGAGGTGAAATGGCAGTGATCCATAATGGTGAGCGCTTTAGACCAATCAGCCACTTGTGGACACCTTTCTGACACTTGTATTCTCATTGTTCCACCCTGCTAAAATGAAGTGATATGGACAATGTTCTTTTGTGTACCAGGACCCAGCTATGTGAAATGAATTGCCCAAAGATCTTAGATACAAGGACACTGTGTTCTCATTCATAAGTGCTCTTAAAACTCGCCTATTTTGATTACAAGAACAGACTTGAAGACTTAATAATATTTACTTCCTTAATTATTGTCAGCATGTTTTTGTTTTGTAAATTTATGGTGTTTATTTTTGTAAGCTGCTTGTTGTTGTTTATATTTGTATGTGTTATCTAATACTCTAAAGCTTAAAAATATTAGGCACTGTCCTAAGTCCACATTATTATTATTATTATTATTATTATTATTATTATTATTATTATTATTATACTTTTTTCTAGCCTTCTAAATATGGCTACTGCATGAAGAAATTATTGAGAGCAGTTAATATATCAACAATAGTTGACATCATATCTTTGTATATCATGATGAAGAGAACAGTTAAATTGATAAATTATCATGTGCATTGTGTCCCCATTCATCATTTTTTAGGCTTGAAATGCATGCTAGAACTGAAAACTACAAACTGATAACAAAATATTTTTGATTGGTTTTGATGTGGGTTTGCTAATACGTGAACAAAATACTGACACAAGAAGAACCTTAAAAAATCAAAACAGACTTAGGTCTACAAAACTCATTATTTCACATGGCCTTTGACTTCATCATCCTGGTCAAATAGCAAATGATAACAAATTTGAATCAGAAGTAGGATATTGTAGAGTCATGTAAAATAATAAAGTTTCAGCCAAATTTGCCAGACAAACATCAAAGTAAGGGGTAGTCCAGGAAGCTCTACCTGCTACCCCACAAAACCCCAGTACATGTATCGAATCAAAGGTAAGGGACAGTCCAGGACACACCCCCTCCGGACACCCCCCTGCTGTCCCATAACCCCCCCCTCGGACACAGACAAGCTCAAAGGCAAGGGACAGTCAAGGCGGCTCTGCCTGCTGGCCCACAAAAAAAACAACTAAAGTCTTCACTTTCGTTTTCGAAGACCACCACAATGCAAACATGATCCTTTTGGACGGTGACTCAAAATCGGCAACCAAAAATACCTAAGCGGTGCTAAAATTTAACGGATGACTCACATCCAGCTGATTGGTAAACCTTTTGGCCAATATAAGTACGCTAAGTAAGCAAAATTCCAACACATGAATATCTTCTAAATTCACAACTCTGTAACATTTGATCAATTGCACAGGTGGCTCACACAATGTTGGTATAAGGACACCAGTAGGCACAACTGGAAAGGATTTGACCAAAAGTCTGCCCGGCTGAGATAAAGCAGGGCGGATTGATCTTTGGTGGCGGGTGGGGGTGGGGGATGCGGCCGGGGTGGGAGACCTGGTGGTGGGTCTGCCGTTTGGGAGCGAGGTAGGTGCGTCCATATTGATAGGATAACGAGGCAAAATGCAGAAGGGCCCAGCTCGGGGCCTAACTGCAGAAAGGTCCAGCTCAGGACCAAGCGCCCCCTTAAGGGGACTGTCACCCAGCCTAGGGCCACAACCAGTCACAAAAGCACAGAGTGCATACGTGACTATAATCCGAGTATTGCTACAGCTGAAATCAAGTATGAGAGATATTACAATTAATTACAAGTAGAAAAGACTGAATTCTCAAAATACATGACATTTAAAGTTTAGTCATATTTTGGTACATGACATTTAAGGTTTAGACATATTTTGGTACATGACATTTCAGGTTTAGACATATTTTGGTACATGACCCTTTAGATACTATGTATCATATATTTTCACTTATGAGTCCAAATGTTAACTGCACAGATCCAGATCAACTATAACATAATGCACCAGCAGATCTGGGTCTGTGCACTTTGCCAGGAGTAATCAGTAGAACAAACAGCATAGATCTGATCTGCAGGTGCATTATGCTATGGCACACCAAGATCTTTGTTGTTTGCAGACAGGCTCGACTTATAAGTGAGTGGATACAGTACCTTGATCCTTTTTAATCAATGGCAGGTTTTTCATCTGTATTGGACTGCTTTGGTGGCCTAGTGGTTAGAGCATCCACCTTGGATGCGGGAGGTCACAGGTTCGAACCCTAGCCAAGTCATACCAAAGACTTATAAAAATGTTACATGCAGCTGCCTTGCTTGGTGTTCAGCATTAAGAGGTTAATGTTAGGACTGGTTGACCTGGTGTCATGATAATGTGACTGGGTGGGACATGATGCTACATCTCTGCAGTATTATACCCCAGTGTTAGACATCACTATAAATTGTCCCACTTCAGACATCATAGTGATATGACTGAAAAATCATTAAAGCTACGTTAAAAAGCCAAAACACACACACACACACACACACACACACACACACACACACACCATCTGTATTGATTTTATATCCAGAAACCAATTGCTTGAATCAGCTGTCATTGTAGGAGTTACTGAGTATCTATTGTGATGTTCTGAGGAAACATCTTGCAAAGAACTTCTCAATTTGTCAGTAGATGATGTCCCCAGAACATCAGTACTTATGGAGATGTCATCCTGCTACACAGAATATTGTTGATTAATGAAGTTTCTAAAACATTATTACTCTCAGTTTCATAACTGTTTTCCATGGAATTGCCCAATTCATCAATGTCAAAGTCTGTCTCACTGGCCATTTCAGTGTTACATGGCAATTCATTTGACAATTTACTTCAGGCAGCTTATAAATAATACTTAAAGTATTTAATAGCCATCTGTTTACTTTTACTGCTAGATATAAGTAGTTATAAGGCAAAGAATCCTCACTGTACCACTTCTAGTATAGCTAATCCACGACTGGATTTTCTCCAGATGTGATTTGTCTACATTAATTCTACAACTAGACAGTAATTGGGATCCCATTCACACAACAGTTGCTGTCATTTAGTTTGATACTCACACACATCAGATCTCAGTCAGGTTAGTTTTATAATTTTAGTCCAACAAAATACCCCCCCCCCCCCGGTGTTTCCCATCTCAGGCAAAATCACTGCTCTGTCACTCTCTGTAAATGCAATAACAGCTGTTAACTTTGATCTTTTCACATCAGAGACTCTTCCCTCTGTTGGAAATAATTAAGAAATGAAATATGGTTACCAACCTGAATTTTCTCCTTTATGGAAACAGGCTTTTTGTTATGCTTTCCTTCATTCTTGAAACACTCAAATTCGTCACATGGACTATGAATAAAAGTATATTATTTAGAAGTGGTATACGCATCAAAAAACCATATAGACAGTATTGGACTTGCATTTCTGTGCTACAGAAAAATGATAACAGAATATGGACAAAAGCTTAGAGTATGTATGTATGTATGTATGTATGTATGTATGTATGTATGTAACAGCTGAGCTAGGTCCTGATAATGCTAGATAGGAGTACAGCACCAAGGATGAGTATGCTTCTTATCAGCTGACTAAGGAGGGGAGAATGGAGTAAACTCTTGATTTCTTTTCAATCATAACACAAAATGATTCATTTATTAAGAAACATTGAATAAAGTCAGTTCATAGCCATGACAGTCTTATTGTTTGTATACAAGGCCAGAATACTGTCATTGTCCTGCGATACAGTTTGGTATATGATAATTTCACACAAAGTCAGGGTGCACATTAGCACTATACTATTAGTTCATTATATTATTACTCCTTTAAATGAATGAAAATTATATACGATTTACCATGTTTGCATTTAGTTGTAATAAAGTTTACTACAGAAGAGAAAATTTGACTTGATTGTAATACAGTATGTGAAATGTAAAATCTGCAAGGAAAACACTTTTTTGACTATGAAACTTCAACTATAACTTAATACTTTTTTGAAGTGAGTTGATATAAATGAAGTAAATTCGCTGTCAGGTCGGTGAGGAAAACACTCACAATGACTTAGACAACTAGCAAATTATAAAATAGAAACATAAATAAAATATGTCTTTATAGATTGCTAGATTAATCAAGTATTGTTGAACTGAATTTAGAATGTCAAGTCGGTGAGGAAAGCACTCACAGTGACTTAGACATTCTATTTCCCTAAGAACATTTTTCGACCTATAATTTAAGAAAGGAATTATGTATTTGTAGTGTAAAGAAACTTCTCTTATGCCTTTAGCTTCATAAAACCAATTAAATAAAGAAAATTAATAAATAAATAAATAAAAGTATTGGTCTGTGAGGACAACACTCACTTGACCATATAACTGAGTTTCAAATAACGAATGATATAACAATGTCTAGTTTGCTTGTAAATATAAATTAGAAATTACTAGAATGCATATAATTTTGGAAAAGAGAAATAATTAAAAACAACCAAAAAAAATCCTTAAATAAATATTGCTTTGTGTTTAAATAAACTTTAAACAAAACTTTACCGTCCAAAATATTGCAAAAAGTTACATAACTCTATAATAAACTAAACAAAACAAAATTATAAAATAAATTAATAAATAAAACTCACAATAACTGTGATGTACCTAATGTGATTGCTGCTAGCTGACCAGTGACGTAGCTTGGGGAGGGCGGGGGGACAGTTGTCCCTGGGTGCCATGTGCCAGGGGTGCCAAAATGAGGAAAATGCAACTATTCGTTATCTCAGATGCACTCAAAGGGGGCGCCAAGTTTATGTTTTTGTCCCCGGGCACTAAGTACCCTCGCTACGCCACTGTAGCTGACCGAACCCCACAAGCAGCCCATAAAGCCTTATATACTCCTGACAAAACCCACAACCAACAGAGCCCACAAACCCACAAATCCAACAAACCCACAATGCCCACAAAACCCACAGTTCTAACAAAACCGCACAAAACCCACAACCAACAAAGCCTGCGAAACCTCCAGTTTTTGTTGGAATATTCAAACAAGCATGAGCTAGTAGTATTGCATGTGTATATTTAGTCAATTTTTACAATGATTATATATAGAAATTATCAACTCTTTTTTTACACATTACTACAGAGATTGTATTGCCCTAAGAATAAAATCAGTTTTGTATTTTGCGGCACAGAGGTTCATTACAAAGAAAATTAGGAGATTCCATCCATGAATCAAGGGGTCTAACCTGTAACAATAAGAAAATCAGGAGTATCCGTCCATGAATCAAGGGATAGGGGGTGTCTTACCTGTAACAATATTGTTACAGGTTAGACTCCCCCCACCCCACCCCATCATCTGATTCATCAACGGATACTCCTAAAATTTTCTTTGTAACGAACCTTGTTACAGGTTAGACCCCCTCCCCCCCCCGATTCATGGACGGATACTCATAATTTTCTTTGTAACGAACCCCTGTTTTTCGAGGCACACATTGTATAGGTGGCGCTCACCAGTTATTATGTACTTTTGAGAGAGTGACGTATGTAAGGTGAAGTTGTTTGCATTTAAAGCATGCACAGTGGAGAGAATGTTGGCATACCTCTATGTTACTTTGACTGACATTTCTTTGGATATTGTACTTTTGGAAATTGTAAATGATCTTAGGACACTGCTAACTAAAATTACTGCTCCCTTGTGCTCAAAAATCAGCCTGAATTTGTCTAAAGTACACTATCCTTAGCAGCTATTAAAATACGGAAAATGAATTTTGCCAGACTAGACAATACCATCTTTTGAAAGTGCAATGAATGAATTATCAAATATATAAAATGTAAAAAAAAGTTATCGGCTCTTTTTTTGACAATTTACCTCTGAAATTCAGGAGGTAAAAATAACCAAGTGGAGCTAGCACATTTTGAAAGATGTACATCTGGATTAAGGCCAAGCTGTATACTCTATAACCCATATTACACCCATCAATCATACACCAAAATAAAGGGAATTAAAGGTTCTTTGAACAATACCTAAGATATACAAGGTCTTTTTTAAATACCCAGTATAACCAGTGAGGAAACCCGGGGAAATTCTTTTTCCTTAAAATTCTAACGTCTATGCAAAATACGAAACTCTAGAGCTCCACCATAATGCTGTCGCTCATAGCAATGTTTCGGAAACTGTGTTATGCAATCTTACAATATTACCGAGATAGACCGCATGACAGGGCAGTCAACATTTGTATGTACCATAAGAAATAAAGAAAAGAAAACCAAACTTAAATGCAATGATGCATACAAATTAAACAACAAGGGCTATAAACACATTGAGTATGTATCATAAATCTTAAACGGTTAACTAGAAATAGTTATTAATCAAATTATCAAAGATGCCAGCCGCCGGCATTGGTACTCCCAATATTCGCTAACTCAAAACATATAGACTATACTAGCTAACAATTAGAAAACGAAGTAAACAAAACAGAGGATCATAGAAGATATTAATATCAGCTAATTTGAACAATTAACTGGTAATGCACTGATTTAAAAACAAAAGAGGCCGAATTGGACGGCATGTATGAAAAGTGTTTACCGTATGCATGCGTGTATATTGCACTCCATAAATGCAGGGTATGTATGTATGTATGTATGTATGTATGTTTGGCACATATGCAGAATCATGCACACCATATAGAATCAAGTTAATTTGGTAGCAATAATGGTTCAGGTACAACTTCCTAATAAATATATATTCAAACTTCCACATAAAAGGAAGACATGTAGTCCTATCAGCTAAAGGTGAAAAATAAATAACATAATTACCTAATGATTCAGTGAGTCATATATTATTAAAAAATACTTACTAAATAGCAAAATAACTTAGCTCATCCAAGCTAAAATAATATTGAACAATCTCTAAATTATGAAATACAACTTTTCTAATGTCTTTCAAAATATAGTACACAAGCAGAAAGAAAATTCTTTCATCCTCTATTTTGTTAACAAAAAAAAATTATCCCTTGGGATAATAGGTGTTTGACAATTGTCAATTTGAATTTTACCATAGGTGGAAATCTCTGGAACAACAGTTGTGAAATTAGAAATTTTATAGTTCAGTTGTTTTTTATTTAAAAACAGTGCATTGTGGCTGGAATATTTAGGCCTTCATACTCATTATTTAATTAGCAGAAAGAATGGCCAAAATTATTTTTGGAGTTAGTGAACAGTTGGAATTGGAATACATAAACAACAAACAATGTTATGTATATTTAATTTGCACTGTTTTTGGCTTTTCTCCGTGATTATATGTTATGTGTATCTGTATTATGTGATTGACCTTGGCCAGTAGATGAGTTAAGGGTCTACCTGATAAGTGACATTTATTTTGTAAACAACATAATACATATCTATATCTCTATGATTATTTATTATAGATTAAATATTCTGATAATTATTAATGGAAGTAAGCATGTTTACTTGTATCTGAGTATTGGAAAATTAGTTTTTCGCTGGAATTTCATGATCTTGTTAATAACTTAAAATGTTATAGAAAGAAAGTTACCCTCATCCTGGTTCTGTTATTGTGTCATAGCTTTTCATATTAATGCTGTTAAATTCAAAATTTCAGTCTTATTGTTGTACTCCTTTTTTTAACTTGAGAGGATTTTATTTCTTTAAATTATTCACTGGAACTATAAAGTGCTCAATATTTCCAGACTAAATCAGTATTTTGAAATTATTGTGAATTCATTCAAGGACATTTTTATTATATCATTGTGATGCATCATGATTTTTGGCACATTAGCACATTCGAGGCTATTAGATCATCAGCATGTTCAGTATTGGAATTTATTCAGAATGCCATTGGAATTCATTTGAAACTCCATACATCTGGACATGTGTTAGAAATTTTAGGATTATTTGGGATTTAATTCACAATACTGTTAGTTCTTTTTAAATTTTCACTTTGTATTCAAGGGAAATAAATTACTTGCTGAATTTTACTAAACTATGTTGCTTTTTGTTTTTTTTTTCTGTTACTAAAATCAAGACCACAGAGTCGCAACAACATAACCAGCAAATTTAGGAATCCCCACCTGAATTAGATGCTTCCAAGCTGGACTGTTTATGACAATGCCTTTAATCTTGTAGTTAAATTCAGGTGAGGATATACATCTGCCACTTTGTGTTTAATCCTAGTTGAATTTGATTTCCAGTCAATTAAGAAAGTGATTCAAGCAAATAATAAAAAAGCTGTGTGACATGCCACTAGATTTTAGAGTTCAGATTGCAACAAAACAGTCATCCCTTACCATCTTCCATTCACTTAATTGTAACTGATGAAATAAGTCTTTATTCAGATTTGAGCAAACTCTTGACAGTTGTTCTGAAGGACTGATCTAGTTTAATTTTAAATTGTATATAAACAACTCCCAATAGCTAGAGTTGGGTCATAATGTTCAACCTTTATGCAAATATATAGACCATCTCCAATCATATTTAGAAATTTGAGCAGTGTTGGAGGATTTGTGAAATATTAAGACATGCACTTATCCATGTATCCACATGCAGAATCACATAATCCATATTTGTTGTTCAAAATGCTCAGAGGAACAAGTAGTTTTACTTTGTGTGATTTTGGACATTGCTGGACAGCTGTAACATTTTAAAGTCAATCATTAGTTTTTTTTTATTAAATCAGAAAATATTTATGTTGATACTTCATTGAGGAAAATATTAAAATCTCTCTCTCTCTCATTTAATAATATAATTAAACCACATTGCATTTTCACATCCTCTTGCTGGGCAGCTAATAACTTGTTATGACCATCAACCAGCCCCAAGCCTGCCTTCCTGTTTATTTAGCAGATTAGCATTTTCCATATCTTGATCTACAAACAAAATAATATGCTTGCTCCACTCCATGGAATTAATGATCTTAATATTATCCATATGCTTTAGGGATAAACTAGAGATTATTAAAGTCTAGTAACTATATAAAAGGTTTTGTTCTTGTTGTTGGTGTTGTTTGTGGTTTAATGCCATTTCACAGGGCAAAGTTAGGCTGTTCATGGCAGCCAGTATAACTAGTGGTAGAAAAACATAGGAAAGCCCCGATAAGAACCAGACTCACACAAGACTACAGGCAGCCTTCTCACATACCAACACTGGCCATGCACAAGACTCAGACCCACATAGACAGAGGTGAGATGGCAGTGAATATATATATATATGATTTTAGTACCATGAAACTTATGTTGATTAAAGGCAATATTAAAAGAAGAAATTTCATTTTTTTAAGTTCACATTTTTGTTGTAAACAATTTTATACAAACAGCTTTTAAAAATGATATTTATGTGAGGGCCATAAACAGATAACTGTTTCAGGTTCTGTAAGTGAAAGTAATGAGGAAAAATAAAAATTATTAAATGTTCATGTTTACTTCATTTGTACCAAAACAAAATCATGGAAGGAAAAAATAAGGTTGCAAACATGAGATAGATATCTGTTTTGGCCCTTACAATGGCACATATAGCAATGTTATAGAAACAAGATAATCATGGTCATATAATACACTGATTTTGCCACAGTAAATGGCTTTCTAGCATAAATACATACAAGGTAAGAAATGTTTTAGTGATTAAAGTGGCTCTGTTTTTTCTGATAAATTGGACTTAAGTTTTAAGTCAGTGAATAACATTTCCAAGAATACAATGTTTTATCCAATGTACTCCATTAATTTTTGGCATTTTAGCTGAACTACATTTGAGACTTCATTAATATTGCCAAGCTGTAAAATAACCATGCATTATTAAAAACTCATAAATGTTCCGTTAATCCTCACAAATAATATTGCCCAATGTCCAATGAAAATGCACATGTTGTAGACAAGAACACAAGGATATGCAGTGAAAAATACACAACTTATAAAATAAACACTAAACATCTTACATGTAGTTTCATTGATAAGCTAACTGACTGCAGATAAGTTTATAATAATATTATGTACTGGTCATACAATATTTTTTGCTTGTTTGAGGTTTCCACTTTTTCCCAAAACATAAATATATCTGGGGTAATTTGACATTTGGCACATAATCTATACTTTTTGTCCTGTTTGGTTTTCTATATACAAAGTGACAGCCATACAGAATTGACATTTTTCAATATCAGATCATTACAACCTGAGGCATGAGTCCACAGTGACTTAAGATTTACTGGGAAATTGATAAAATCCACATGTGTTATTAATTGAATCCCTACAATGTTTACACCCATACACTGCACAATGATTGCGCCCACCTATTTTATTCAGCTGAAAATTATATTATACCATAGTTTGACTTGACCTGTTTACCGATGTGTGTAGTAAGAGCGACTTGACTGCCCCCACAATTGCTTGTCTCACATAAGCTGATACAATAACATACAACCTTGACGCATCAGTGCATGTGCAAAACAATGTGAAAGGACTCTATTGTTGTTGGAAAACTTTTTTGCAAACATATAAATGATATATGTCTACTACTTAAATTACTACAACTACTGCTAATAATAATAATAATAATAATAATCATCTCATTTTAATCTTTCTTTGTCAAACAGTTGAAAGCCAGCAAAGCAACAAATTTATTTAAGAATACATTATTTGAAAAGGAGTTTAAAATAATTTTTTAAAACAATTCTTTTTGAGTAACCTTGCTAAAATATTTTTTTTTCTAAAAAGCATATGTGTGTGGGTGTGATCTGGATTAATAACATAGCTTTAGCAATTTTTCAGTCATAACGCTACAATATCTGCAGTGTGGCAGTTAATAGTGATGTCTAGCACTGGGGCATCATGCTGCAGACATGTAGCATGATGTCCCACCCAGTCACATTATCCTGACACCAGGCTGACCAGGCCTAACACTAACCTCTTAATGCTGAGCACCTAGCGAGGCAGCTGTTAGTACCATTTTATATAAGTCTTTGGTATGACTCGACCGGGGTTCAAACCCCTGACCTCCCTCATCGGAGGCGGGCACTCTGACCACTAGGCCACAGAGTGGTCCTTCTAAAAATATTATTTTCGAAAGGTAAACAAATGTGTAAATAGAATGGAACAAAATTCTCTCAAAGGCAATAACACCTTTTATGCTGACAATTTTGGTTAGGAATTCAGGATAAGATCATTTCTTATTTTTAACTGCTGAATGTTGAAACCGTCTCTGATATTCTACAGCAATAACAGGATTTTCAATTTAACTGCTATGTTGGACATATTGGAAAACAGTTTGGCATCATTATCATTTAGGATCAACAAGACATCATGAGAAGTCTTGTGATGGAAATTCCATGTTGATATGATTTTCTATTTTCAAGATGGCTGCCAGGGTGGCCATACTGGATATCACATTGGCACCATTTCCAATTTAAACAAATATGAAATCATAAGAAGTCTTGTGGTGAAAATTCAATAGAGATAACACGACTTCCAAGATAGCCATTGTGCTGACCATATTGGAAGTCAGATTGGCACCATTTTTATTTTCCAATGAACTAGACTTCATAGTCTTTCTGTGAAAACCCTATGCTGATGTGACCATTCAATCGGGAGAAGTGACAAGATTTTCATGATTGCCACTGTAGGTAACTAAAATCAGCTCAACATCGTAAGAAGTCTTCTGGTAAAACCCTCCTTGGCAATATGAGTTTCCATTCAAAAGGAGTAGCCATAACAAGAGTTTTAAGATACTGTTGTGGCAACCATATTGGACATCAGATCAGCGCCATTTTCTTTAGGACCAACTGGACATCATAAGAACACTTTTAGTGGAAATTTCATACTGATAGGATCATCCATTCAGGAGAAGTAGCAATAACAAGATTTCAAAAAGGCCTTTCTGGATGCCATATTGGATGTCCACCCAGCACCATTATTTTTGGGACGAACTAGACCATGGAGTGATTGTGTGTGTGTAAAATTTCAATGCAGTAGTCTAAGTAATTGAAGAGAAGTAGTAATAACAAGCTAGAGTTAACAGATGGACAGAAAACGTACAACATATCATACATAAACTGACCTGGTCTGTGTCAAGTATTGCTAAATTTGATGCCATGTCCTAAAATCTTTACTGCCGTGTAACAAATTACTAGAGATGGACAGGTAGGGAAATTTTGCAGGGTATCTGGCAGGGTCAAGTTTCTTTATTTACATTCTGTCGAGTTTCCCCACACATCTCCCCTCACTCCCATTTTCGTCAATCATAAAATTATTTGCATTATTTATTTTTTAAAATATTTTATTACTGCAGGGGTGGGGGGACCAACCCAGTAACATCAAATTTTTATCCTAAAACCAAGCTGGGCAGCTACTTGTGCATAGTGTGAAACCTGGTCAGTACCTGCTCATTTCTACAAATTACCATATAACTGTTCTTGGGTGCTGAAAAATGATACTACATACAAATAAATTACTTCATTGAAACTGTTTTTAATAGGGGTCTGATGTTTAGAATAACAACTCTATGTACACTCTTTATATTTTATCTTTTGATAACTAAAACACTTGCTCCATTCTATGGATTAACATTTCCTAATAGAAATTCCCATGCTTTAGGAATGAAACATAAATTATGAAATATATAATTGCTTGGACATTTATTAAAACAAAAGCGTATAATACGATATCATCAAAACTCACAGACAAAGAGAGCTTAGACATGTTTATGAACTTGATGCTGGAATACTTATTTATTATACAGTGATGAAATCTATAATAATAATAATAATAATAATAATATGAATAACAGCTGTACTAATAATAATAATAATATTTTCTATTTCAGCTATTTTTTTCATACATATTTAATGCCAACAAGAAGATGATGTATTTAAGAATAAGTGTGTGTGTGTGTGATTTAGATTTTTAATGTAGCTTTAACAATTTTTCAGTCATATTGCTACGATGTCTGCAGTGTGACAGTTTATAGTGATGTCTAGCACTGGGGCATCATGCTGCAGACATGGGGCATGATGTCCCACCCAGTCACATTATCCTGACACCAGGCTGACCAGTCCTAACACTAACCTCTTAATGCTGAGCGCCAAGTGAGGCAGCTGTTAGTACCATTTTGTAAAGTCTTTGGTATGACTCGGCCAGGGTTTGAACCCGCGACCTCCCGCTAAGAATAAGTAACTTATGTGATAATATTGAACAATAATCAAGTTCTTTTGCCAATTGTGCTAACAAGGTTTTCATCCAAAAGTTCCCAAGTCCAAAAGTAAAAAATCCAAGTCCAAAAGGTTCAAATAATATGAAAAAACATTTTTGAAGAATTGCATAATATTCGAAAAATGTAATCAGTGTAGTTATTTATAACCATGATAACATGTCCAAAGGTATATGATTGTAGCTTGTTTATCTTTTTGCCATTGTGCTAAAATGAATTCAAGATGGACATACAAGCAAACACACATAATGACAAAGACACATACTGATGGACATAAGCAACTGGCCATTTATGCTATTGTATAGAGGGAGAAGAGAATAAAAACAAACATGAAATTGGAATAATCACATAATCCTGACCCTTTTCCTAAATATGTGGATAACTAGTTAGTTCACTATATGAACTTGTGGAAGCAGTAACATTGGTGTCTGGTAGTTTTATCTTCAAATCAGAAAACATTACTTTATTCTTCTCATGCTCTCTCTCTTCTGTTTAAATAGATTGATCAGATGTTAAAGAATTTATAAATGCCCCATTGGTTGCTAAACACTTGCTGTGTACCTGTCATGTACCACCATCACCAACTTTCTAAGCAAGTATGGACCAGGGACATCCACAGAATTATTTTTGGGTCGGTGGCAAACATGTATTGGTCAGTTATTAAGTTTTACAGTTAGAGGTCAAGTCATGTTTAGAGGTGAAATCAGTTGGGGGTGGGAGTGACCCTCCTTGCCCTTATGTGTGAGCGCCCATGGTATGGACTCAAAATTACCAAATTACTCAGTAGGGACTGTATGAACCCCAGTCAGACAATTCCAGTAACAGTATGGTTTATGTTCTTCATCTTTAATCTATCATAAACTAATACATTTACTCCATCCTTCAGATTTAAGTTTTAATTATTATAATATATTGGAAAAGATTATCATTACCTACAATGATGGCTTAGAAGTGTCTATGTTGTTACTGCTGGAAAACAATTTGCTGCACATAGATGAAATAATGCTAATAATAAACTGTTTTGAGAATTTTTCAGGCAATTTACAGCTAGCCTTTAGTTTAAATTTATTTAAGAATAAGTAGGTAACTTATGTGAAAATGTTAGGAAATGTCAGGAGGTGTTTGCTAATAGAGGTAAGAAGTTTTGTAATCAAAAGTTCAAGGTCACAAAAAAAATATACAAGCAGTTGAAAGACTGCTGTAATATCCAGGTAATCTAAGAGTTTATTTTACTTATAACCATGATAAAGTGCATATAACTGTATGATTTTTAGCTGAATATTTTTATTTTGCCATTGTGCTAAAATGGATTTGGAATGGACATACAGATGTACAGATATAAGGACAGAAAAACGTTCTGATGGATAGGAGCAAAATAAAATGGCCCTTTCTGCTATCGCAGTGGTGGCATAAAAAACACTGACATGATATAATTCGTATTTTTTCAACATTAATAATATTCCTGCTTTCCCAGATTGTCCTGTTGGAATTCTTGGCACATTTGCGCAGATCAACTTTCACTGATACACAAAACCTTCTGACAATTCCTAATGCAAGGTTTTAGCTTGGATTATACACATATTGAGATCCCCATCTTATGACAATATTTACAGTTCTTTTATTATATACATATTAATTATTTGATATGATTTAGAATTATATTAATATGTGTGATCAGCACAGTGTAATTCCAACTGTTAACTGCCATTTATTTGGTTATATGATTTGATGCACATAAAGTTATTTTTACATGGGCCAGCTATATATATATTTCTTTACCTGCATTGTTTTTTGTTATCATTGTAAAGTATGGTTTATTAGTATCCTACCTTGTAACTATGGATATAACCTAAACCCATGATATTATGTATTTTAATGTACAGTGCTTATGATGTAAAATTGATTTGATACACTAAGTGAGCTTAGTTGGAAGAGTGTAGGACTCTTACTCAAAGTTTTGTGGGTTTGATACCTGCCTATGCCAGCTTGTTTTATCTGTCTCAGTGTGTCATAGGAAAAAGGACTTAGCTCCAAATTGTTTAGCATGATATAGTGAATAATGTGTTGAAAGTAAAGAAATACTGGAAAATGTGAAAAAGTCTGATGTAATGATGTTTGCTGGGACATGGCTTTAGCATAATATTCTATAGAATGAAATAGAAGAAGGAATCTTAATTATTTCATTTTAATAGATTTTAATTAAACATTTTCTTTTTCCTGTTTAAAAAAAAAAACTATTTTGAAATTTTAAACTCAGTTAATCTTGTAAAGATACAGGAATGGTCCCGGACCTGGCTGGTTACATTTAATACATACAAGACTGAATTAATGTTAATATTGAAAAGGGCACCCAAACTATCCAGTATGTATACATAGCTGAAACAAATATACAAGAGGTTACTCATTGCAATATTTGGATATTATCTTGGCTAGTGATTCCTCATAGTACACATATATTCAGTATGGTTTTTTTTCTGTTAAAACCTGGGAGGATTTTCAAAATTTTTAAAAGCTTTAAATTAAAACCAGATTGATTGTCTTTGGAAAAATGTACACAATTATTATAAGTTTTGGGCAAACTGCAGTCTCAGTTTGTTGAACTTTGGACTTGTAATGACTTAATGGACAGAAGGATTACTATATTAAGATACAGATGTACAAATCTGTTTAAAGTGTGAAAGAGATATTCTTCCTTAGAAGATATAGAGATTTTAACACCAAGTTATCAGTGTGTGGGAGTGGCACCGATTTTCTTGTTTCATTTTTTTATTTTTATTTGCATTCAGTGTACTGTATGCTTCACTCAGTATACATTCCATGAATTCTGTATTATTCATAAGCAAACGTTAGCTATATATGTACACTTTAATAAAATTTATGGCCATGTATGTGTATCTTTTTTGAGATGCTATTTGAGTGACATTTGTTTGCATGCATAATACACACTAGGGATGCATCCGTTATTAAATTCCTTAACTAGTGAACCATAATACATTAACCAAACCTAAATTGTTAGATTAGAAGATTTCTGTTCAAAACTTTATATGCATCACATATGTAAAACACATAAACATATTTATACAGTGACATCAAATTTAATTTCTTGTTATATAATTTCATATAATATTTACACAATAAATACATTTTGATAGAGAGGTGATGAATGATTTCTCCACAAAAGTGATAAGACTATCTTAAACCAGGTTTTTTCCTGTAGTTTCTGACATCAGCACTATTTGTGGGAAAAGATTTTTGATTTATAAAACCAAACCAATCAAAATTACTATATAATGTAATCATTTATTAATAAGAAACATTAGTGAGTATGCTGAGAGCAGACTGCAGAAACTGTCATACAGTTAACAAGGGTTTTGAAAAAAAAAATAGCTACAGCATCATAGCTTTTGAGTACTACTTTTACCTATTTTGTTATAAACTGGAGGCTCAGTATACATCAGTAAGAGAGAAAGAGAGAGAGGAGTGGGTGCACAAATTGCGGGGGCAGAATGTTTGCAGCTTAAAAATACTTCTAATAATCATTTTAGAATAGACACAGTTCTATATGTACATGGATATGCTTGATGTACTTGCTTGAAAAAATTCAAGTCAGGTTTTGAATATAAGAGTTTTTTCTCCTTTTTTCTTGAGTGCTTTTACTAAGCTGCAGGATCCATTCTGTTAAGTATTGTACACTTGTAGAGGTGTAGGGGAGTCATTCACATGAAATTATTGGTTATATTTACACCTTTATTTCCATCTTCTATAAACTATCATTGACTCAGGACTATAAGCTCTGATACTTGAAGACCATGTAACTAAGGCAGGTGCTCTGATAATTAACAGAGATTGATGTATCATTGGACAACCAGGACCAGCAAATCTGTTCACAAACACAGATAAGAGATAGCACTGATTGACTGTAATTAAGATGGGCTTTAGAACACTTGCACTTAGAGCTGAAGTAAAACAACTGCACATCAAATCTATCTTTGCTAATTAATTCCCATGAGTCAGTGCTGGAACCTTGCTGCCTCAATAGTTAACCACTTCCTTTTGAACAGAATATCACTCTGAATGTAGAATGAAGATGGTCAGTTTTTTTATACAGTGTATTTATTATATTGAAATGAAAATAAAAGTATGGCATAACACTCAACTGGCAATTGATGCTGGTGCAATAAATTAATCAAACAATGTAACCATTTTTTACTTTACATGGGCCAGAGAATAATAGCCGAAACATCAAATCTTTTAGAAAAGTAGTTTCTTGAAGCCACTGTGAACAAGAATCATCAAGCAGAAAATAAATTCAGATATAAGTGATCTTGACAATAAAATGCTGGCCACAGTGATAAGACATGGCATAAAAGAACCTCCTTTTCTATGACATCAATTTAGGTACTATAATGAGTTGATAAAAACCAGAGGAAAATATTGCTTTCCTTGTGATTTTAAGTAACTGTCCTTAAGGTCTCCTTCAGTAGCTATTATATTATCGACCCCTAGAAGCCAGATTTTAGTAGATGATTTTTTTCTTGTTTTTGTTGGTTTTGTCAGCACTTTTTAACACATTATTGGCTATATCATGCCAAGGAAATGTGAGTGAAATACTTTTCCCAAGGACACACCAAAGTAGTTGGTTCTGGCCTGAGTAAGTGTCAAAGTGTGAATATTAGGATTAAGAATATGATTCCCTGTCAATTGAGCTACTGCAACTCCATTTACTGGCTGAAAGTACATACATACATACATACATACATACATACATACATACATATTCCCATGCACATTTAAAATAAACGTATACAGTCAGTAATGATGTAGATAGAATATTGTGAATCTCTTGGGCTTGGAATTTTAAGATAGCAAGTTCAAGTACAAAATGTTAACAAATGTGTAAAATAAATGCAAGGAGGTTGCAATGGCCTGAACATCTAATTGGGTCACTTATATATCAATACATATACATTTATTTATATTTTATTTGTCTTTCCCAAATAGTTTTGCTTAATTGTGATAAGATTTTATTCTTCTCAAAAAAGGTCTGAAAAGTCTACACCCAAGTGACCTGCACAGTTACACAGGAACAACTGCAGAATCACAGTCTTTGTGGCAGTTGTAGTCAATTGGATTCCAGCAAACTTATACTAATAGTGCTGAAATATGATAGCCTTCATGTCCTGGAGTCCAGTAACTGGGTCTCTCATAAAGGCAAGCTGATATCAGTTGTCTGGTCATTTCTGAAACTTGATCCTCAAAGAAGTGAGACTGTAGGGCAAAATGGAACCCAAACATAAGTGAGAGATAAAAGACATGTTTTTGTTTCCAAAGACATCTTTGTTTTGATGACAGAAAAGAAGACACTACAGATATCTGCAGCAGCAGTCAGACAACATGTGAAGGTATATTTTCCATGTTATGATATTTGAATCAATTGAATTTATAGTTTCTTTTAATTTGATAGCTAGGTTTTCAGTTGTTTTTTTTAATAACCTTTGTATAAAGTAATCTCTAAAATTACAGTTGAAATCAAACAGGTTAACATAAATGAGTGAATTACTTTCTTTAAATGAGGATGAATATTTTATATTAGATTTTCCAAGTCATATTCATTTAGCATTTTTAAACTTAATTCTAAACAGTACATTTGATTAGCGATATCAATTATGTATGTAAAATGTATTGACTATAACTGGGCTGGAAATTTTGCTTAAAATCAATAATGCCCCATAGATTAAAAAAAAAAAAAAAAATATGCTTTCATGGCATTTTAAATACGAATTGTATTGTGACAGTAGTAACACAGTAAGAGGCCAAAGTGGACCTCCTACTACTCATTTGTCTTACTTTAGTCTAAAAGACAAATAATAGCATATTCTGGGTAATGTGACTTGAATGATATTCTCCATTTGATCATTACGACAGCCACACAGTTGCAAGGGTGGTGTTTAGTAGCCCAATCTTGGTAGAACATTCATTGTACATGTAATGTGAAACACTCCTACTACATTTTTATTCACATTGGAAGTATTTGAGGAGAATTAAGTAAAACAAAAAAATCTCTTTCATATGCTATGAATACTGGATATTGGTAGAGAGATTACATTGGCACAACTTTTGTAGAAATTGTTCATAAGTAAATTCCTGGAAAACTGGTAGATTAGTGTTAGAAATATTACAATTAAATCTTCCATCAGGTTGCCATATAAAGCAGAAACTCATATGTTTCCAGCTCTTATAATCCTATTGACTATACATGTTATTATTCAATCTTGACGAAAAATATTCTGTTAAGAATATGAGTGTATATACTATAAATGTGTAAGATGTTCACCTGTGCCTTTTCTATATGGCAGAATCCACATATGTATTATTAAAATGTGTTTTAAGGGACCATTTGTCCTGTCTTATATGCGATAAAGTGTATGTTTCTCAGAAGTCACGTGCTTGATATTATCTTCACAGTTGGTATGCAGTTGGTTTTCATATTAGTAGTAACCAGCTCATGTTTATTTTCTGTTTCATTGTAGGAAGGAGAGGGATCAAAAGCTAGCACTGGCAGAATACGACAACAAAAATTTTTATCTGGGCATATTTTTTGAAGAAACCACATTCACATTTTGTGAAGCACCAACAGGAAAAGTGCAAAACAATGACTTAATATACAACACCAGAAAAATGGCAATAAAATTTGATACAAATGACAACAAGATATACATGTAGGTTATCTGTTACGTATATTTCTAGACATGTTACAGTAGGTACAATTTTTATGAAAAAAAATTTAACGAAGAGAAAGTGGAAACTGAAATAAGAAATTATTTAAAATAAGGCTAACAGTCTTGTGACTTGTCCCATAAATGGCTATTGACATGTGACACAAAACTCTGCAAAATGGCTATTCACCATATGACACAAAGCAAATTAGATTCATAAGATTTGTGTGATTTGCTTTCCTTTTTACAGTTTGATTCTTGCAAGACATCACTGTTTTGAGCAATATTTAAAAACTTTTACAATTTTAATGCTAAAATTTAAAAATCAGGACATAATCTACATAGGAATCTTTTATATTTTGTCAAGACAGCATTTTGACACTTGCTGTAGTTGGGGCACCAAGTGGCCGAGTGGTCTAAAAAGCTCACCATTTTGGATCATTGCCATCTCACCTCTGTCTGCGTGGGTTCGAGTCTCGGGTTCGGCCAATGTGGGTATGTGAGAAAGCTTGGCAGTAGCTTCTCGTGGGTCGGTGGTTCTTTCCGGGGTTTTCCCAAGTTCTTCCTCCACCATTTATACTGGCTGCCATGTATAGCCTATCTTGTGCTGAAAAATGGCATTAAACCCTATAACAACAACAACTTGCTGTAGTTTGCTTCATTACAAACATTGGCTCTCACAATGGTAACCATTACTAACAGCAGCAATGTACATTATTCAGTTTAGAGTGCCACAATGTTTAGGTATCTCTCTCTGCTTTGATCATGCAAAGAAGGCTTATCATGGTCAAGAGGATGACACACTTGATGTACAAATGATATCTTTCTTGTATCAAGATGTGATTTCAAAATAAAGTCAATAACTAGTCGCATTTAACATGAGTAACTGTTCATACCAGCAAATATTAAATGCTATGTACATGTATTTAGGAATTATCTTAAATATCATTAAGCATGTGACATGTTTAAAAAGTTCTCATACAAGCTACATGCTTTTTCTATGTATCAAACATGTACTGATATGATTTTTCATGTTTTATTATTGTGATAACAAAGTTAATGGACAACTTCTATGGACACATGATAAAGGTAAAAGGCAGTAAGGAATTGTTTACCTGTTATTCATTTGACACTCATGCATACAGTCATGTAAGTCGATAAAAGGATTTATAGTAATTGACTATAGAATGTCAAGTTATAACTGTACAAGTTTGTATTGTTATACATGGTGATAGTAGAGGCTTAAACAGCTGTTTATAAAATTGTAAATTGAAATATCTATACCTTCTATTAAAATATAATATTACTACAAGGAGTTTGATTTACAGTCTGATAGACACATCCAGACTATGTAGTAATCTTGTTCAATTGAGTTTGGAGATCTACATTTTAATAATATTATTGTGAGCCAGATAAAGTCTGACAAAGTTGTATCTGTTATGTAGTAATATAACAACATTACAACTAATTTATTTCATTGGCCTTATAAACCCAATATATTAAAATAAATACAGACATGTATAAATAATTGTTTCATACATGCCATGTGAGAAAAATGAAGACTACATGAATATACTAACTTATTTCTCAATTCAACTCTATTCATGATATCAGATGTACCACCAAGTCACTAAGCACACACACACACAGAGATATATATACATGTGTGTGTGTGTGTGTGTATATATATATATATATATATATATATATATATATATATATATATATACATACATACATACACACACACAGAGGTCTCGGAAGCGCTTAATTACGCGTATTTGTACGCAAAATTTTGCTCTGGGACGCAGAAAATCACCCATGCAGGAGTCTTCCGTAAGCATGCAAATGGCTGGGCGGCAAATTCAAAGACTTACCAGTCCTACTTCAACCACCTACTGAGTGGGATAATGTGTTGAATAATTGATCACTTTAGCTGTGCTGATATTTACAATGACATAGTTCAGTGGTTAAAAGGCCCCAAGATGTGCCTGCTGTATTTATAAAGAGTACATCAAAGGAACGCGATGCAATAGCTGGGCGGCAAGTTCAAAGACTTCGACTAGCAGCTTGGGTGGGAAGATGTGCTGATATTTACAATGACTGAATTCAGAGGCAGAAAGACCCCGAGATGTACATGTGGTTCTTATAAGAGTACATCAGAACTTTAGCTTCCATTATTGTGTTCATTTCTGATTGTAGCCAAATAAATAGTGCATACGACCTCAAAATCAAGACACATGAAGTCTTGGACAAAACGTGGTTTGCAAATTTGCATAAGCATTTGGGGGTTAAACGGTAAATTGTCAAAGATTTTAATAAGATTCAGAAGAATGCTAAAGTTGCTAGAACTGATAGTTTGGATGGGATAGTAGCCAAGTATAAGAATGTGTGTGATGCCTGGCTTAGTGTTTGGAATAAGACCATTCCTTGGATTGACACAATTCAGTCTCACCCTGAAAGACAAACAAGAGTTACACCAAAGTCGGGCTATTCTGCGCATCTAAGGTCACCAATATTGGCGCAAAACGCATACCGAATTCGACCGATTGACGAAAATAAAATTCTGGAATGCTTACCAATTGAAAAGCGGCAATTGTCACCAGAATATGCTGTTCAAAATAATACTTATTTTGGACAAACGGGATACCACCCCTATGTTTTCATGACTCGAGATATGGAGGCCTATTCTGCGCATGGCTTTGAAAAGATGTAATGTTTACGCAGCAGGCTCTGGAAATGAAATACATTACTTTAGACCTTTTCCGTCAGCATTTCAGCCAATGATCTAGGTCATATTTATAGCTGGTTTTACAGAATTCAACGTAACAATGCCACCAAATGGCAAGAGCTATTAAGCAAACTGAACCGGTCTTATAAAAAATTAGTAAAAGTTCATTATTTTATTTAAAAAATAAGCTATTATGTTGAAGAGAAACAACGATCAGTATGATATAATGTGCTTACAATGTCTCCTTTATGGGTAAAAAAATTACTAAAGAATTTAGAAACAGACTATACGCCCGGGATTTTCTTGAGACTCCGTCCGAGATGCAAGTTGACAAATTGGATAGCCGACGATAAAGTAGGCGTGGGACAACTTCTTGCAAAATTAGAAACTTGGATTAAGATACAGCATTGTTCTAAGGTAAACAATTCTATCATTTAAATAATGCATTTATTTGTATGATTCTAAAAGATAAATATTAAATAGGTTGTTTTGGGTTACAAGTTCAAGAAGGTCATAGATTGGGTCTTCATGTTGACATTTTAGAAATCACATTTTTATACTCATCTTGAATAGAAATGTGGGTTATTTTTGTACACTTTATGAATATCACTTTCCTTAATTAAAGGACGATCATTCCTTCTTGACACAAATTGGATTTTCAACCAAAACAACACGTGATCCAATGTTCACAGAAATGACTTATCGTTGAGCAGAATTACCAGACGCGCAGAATAGGCTGACACGGTTGTACATATCAGTGTTATAAAGAATGTGGAAATTACACTCAATGGCAACCAACAGTTCATCTAATCTGCAAAGTTCAACATTTTCCGGGAGGGGACTGCAACTTTTGCTGGTGGGACTCCTAATTTTACCAAAATGGGAGTCCTGGACTCCTAGTTTTAAAATCCTAGCGAGACCTATATATATATATATATATATATATATATATATATATATATATATATATATATAAAACTTTACTATTTCAATAAAACTTTGTCTCTCTCTATATAGGGGTTACAAATAAGCTAGAATCTGAAAAAGGCACTGAACTGGATTATGATGATTTGCAATCTGTGCTAGTCTGATCCCAACATTAGAGTATTCTGGGCTGAGCTCAGCTTATCTATGCCAGGCTGATCCCAGCATGTAAAAAGTAATCTGATTTTAAATTACATGCAACCTGATCACCTGAGCTGACCCCAACTAGGCAATATAGTAATATTCTCACATTCATATGTGTATGGTTGTATTTTCCACTTTAGAAAACCAGTGCAAGATTGCTTGCTCATGCTTAACACCTGACCTTTATCATGACTTCTCAATGTATTGACAATTTACTGGAGCATAGTGCACACAAAATATCAAACACTTGTTTGCATCATCACTTGAAATTTTTCCTCAATAATCAAATTAAACATTATTTGCAACCTATTTACATATTAAATTGAGCAGTGGTTTAATTCCCACAAACATGTTTCACACTGATCGACCTAGACACAAGAACAGCATCTATAGTCCAATTCTGAGTTGAAAAAGCTGTTGTTGTAATTGATTTTTGTTTAAAAAATGTATATTCTCAGTATTTTTTCTGAAGTTTAAATCAATTCTTGCTCAAAGTTGAATCGAGAACTATGTTGTTATTATTTGTCTGTCTTGATTAATCTTGTCA
This sequence comes from Megalonaias nervosa, assembly GCA_016617855.1. Taxonomy (NCBI): domain Eukaryota; kingdom Metazoa; phylum Mollusca; class Bivalvia; order Unionida; family Unionidae; genus Megalonaias; species Megalonaias nervosa. Next base: position 7,230 of record JAECUM010009581.1, on the reverse strand, counting down.
ATAAAAGTGGACTTCATCTTGTGATCTTGTATCATTGCGCAAACTATATTCAGTACACAATACAGACACTATTTACTGCAATTACTATAGCTATTTCAACTACTCGTATTGTGCTTTGAAGGCTGAAATGTTTTTAAATGCCACTGAAAGTTACACTGAATATTTCAGTGTAAATCTAACATTTTGTGTTTTATATTATGGTTAGGAAATTTTAAGTGGTTGTTTTGCAGCTTGAAAGTTACAGCAGTATTCACAGTATGCATTTTTGACTTGGACTACCCTTTTAGCACAGAAATACGAGAGAAAGAATCCATCATTGTGCTTTAGTGTAGGATTGAAAATTCCACCCTTGGGATTACAAATTTGCATTAAACACTCAGCACATCCTTGTGTATGACTTAAAATACTAAGCTTCAAATGGAATTTTCCTTTTCTACACAAAGTCATATGATGGGTTCTATCATTACTACATTGAGCATGAGATCAGCAATGTTACTTGGGAAAGTAGTCACAGTTGATAGTTAGTAGAGTAATATTACTGTGTGTGTGTGTGATTCTGATTTTTAATGTAGATTTAACAATTTTCCAGTCATATCACTATGATGTCTGTGTGGCAGTTTATAGTGATGTCTAACACTGGGGCATCATGCCCGCAGACATGTAACATGATGTCCCATCCATTCACATTATTCTGACACCAGGCCGACCAGTCTTAACACTAACCTCTTAATGCTAAGTGCCTAGCAAGGTAGCTGTTACTACCATTTTATAAATCTCTGGTATGACTCATCCAGGGTTCGAACCTGTGACCTCCCTCATCTGAGGTGGATCGTCTATCCACTTAGGCCACCGGAATGGTAATACTACTATGAAGAAGGGATTTGCAAGTAGTAATGATATTTAATATTAAATACAAAGGTAATAACCTATAGGAAAGACAATACTGAATTTTCCTTTATATTCTGGAGGCAGTGTGAGGCATAGCTGTAATAATCTTACTACACCATATTTTTAAATGACAAAATGAATGTTAGACTGTTACCATGGAAACAGAGTAATTTTACTGCATGGATGTGGGGATAGCAGGAGAGCTATGTAGTATTGTTACTACATCAGTTGTAGTAGAGTTACTACATCAGGTCTTGGAGATCACAAAGTCAGTGCCTGGAAATAGGGTAATGTTACTACATGGGTTGGTGGGTTCGCTATGTAGTATTGTTACTACGTCAGATTTTGGAGTTCAAAATATCAGTGCCAGGGAAAAGGGTAATATTACTACATGGTTTGGAGATAGCTATGTACTATTGTTACTACATTAGGTTTTAGAGATCACAGAATCAGTGCTTGGAAAGAGGGTAATGTTGCTACATAGGTATTGAGGGATGGCTTTGATGGCTATTATTACTACGTCAAGTTTTGGAGATCACAAATCAGCGCCTGGACATAGGGTAATGTTACTACATTATGCCATATGAATTAGCAAATTTGGACGCAATATATGAAACAGTCAGCTTTTTTTTTTTCTATAGACATATTTTAACACCTGCCTTTAATTACATTGGTCTACAATTTTTCAGAAGTTGTCTGCCTTAGAAATAAAATGTGCTATTTATTATGGATTTTGATGTGTTGAATTAAAATATGACAATTAAAACAGATGATTGGCTACTGTTTCCAAGATAATTCAGTTTTTACATATTACTTCTATGTATAGATAGTAGTGTTTTAATCATAAATTGTAAACCTGGGTCTTTTCATGTGTTTAGACTTGCTTTACATGATAATATTTCATATGTCCTGTTTATGTAATACTTTAAAAAAACAGCAAAAGGATTATATAAATAAAATTTATTATGAAACAAAAGGCAGTTCGGTGGAAACAAATCTAGATAATACAGTAAAACCTGTCTTGAAAGAGCACTGCTATGTGAGACCACCTGTCTTGAGAGACCACACTCTCAATGAACAAATTTAGTAATTACATAGCATTGTTACCTGCTATGAGAGACCATCTATCTTGAGAGACCATACTTTGTTGGCAAAAGAGGTAGTCTTTCAAGACAGGTTCTGCTGTAGTGCAGAAATGCATCTTTAGTGACATATTGCAGCCAAGGCTTTTGTATACCTTGAGGAGGTTTTCCGCCAAATCCCTGTAGTTGTTTGCCTTGTTGTTTCCGAGAAAATTTGTTGTCACTAACTGGAAGGCATTCCATGCCGTCTTTTCCTTGCCAGGCAGTTCACTGTCAAATGCATCATCTTGAAGAAGTTAACAAATCTGAGGACCAACAAAAACACCTTCCTTTATCTTAGTTTCACTTAACCTTGGAAATTATCCACGGAGGTACTTGAAAGCTGCTTGTGTTTTGTCCATGGCCTTGACAAAGTTCTTCATCAGATTCAGCTTGATGTGCAAGGGTGGTAACAAATCTTCCTTGATTCAACAAGTGGTGGAAGCTGAGCACTTTTCCTTCCAGGGCTCCAATGACTGTTGGAGTGGCCAATCTCTCTTGATGTAGTGGGAATCTCTCGCACAACTATCCCCTTCGCAGAGAAAACATCATTACTTTGTGTATCCAGTCTGCAGACCAAGCAAGAAAGCAAGAACCTTCAAATCTCCACAAAGCTGCCACTGATGCTGGTCATAGTTTATGCACCTCAAAAGAGGGCTGCCATTACACCATCGATGTTGTTGCAGGCTACAAGATCACCTTACATGAAAAAGAATGGGACAAGATCCTTTTGACGGTCACGGAACATGGAAACCCTAAAATCACCGGAGATTCCACTGCTGTAGTCTGGAGCCCAACAGCTCTGCCTTTTCTCTTGGATAGTTCCAAATCCCTGACAAGGTCATTCAGTTCATCTTGTGTTATGAGGTGTGGTTCAGAAGATGAGGATGGGAGAAATTTGGGTCATGTAACATTGATGGTTCAGGACTAGAAGTTCAGGACTCCTCTTCCTCGTCTGACTCAAGTGAGAATGATTCTGGTGCATCAGGAACCGGCGTATAGCTGATGGAATGTTTGAATAATGCACAGTCCACCTTTTCTTCTTTGACACACCTTTCCCAATTGGAGGCACCATGCAGAAGTAACAATTGCTGATATGATCTGTAGGCTCTCTCCAAATCATTGGCACTGCAAAAGATATAGCTTTCCTTTTCCTGTTCAACCACAGGCGAAAAGTTTTTGCACAAGTGTTGCAGCAAATGTGTGGGTCCCACCTCTTGTCCTGATCTCCAATTTTGCAGCCAAAATAAAGGTGATAGGCTTTCTTAACTATAGTGGTTATACTGCGCTTTTGTGATGCAAAAGTCACTTCACCACAAACATACCAGAAGTTGTCTGCATTGTTCACACATTTACGAGGCATCTCTGCTCACTTTGGCTAAACAGAAATGTGTCCCTTTGCAAAATCAAACAATGACAAATAAGAGAGCACGACACTATGATTTCTAGAGCTGATATAGGGCAATTTGTTCAGCAGAGTGATGTAAGCTTAGTTATGATTGCATCATCCATGACTTCCAGGAATAAGATGATGCAATTCATATCATGTATGACGCAATACCAGCTTCAGATTGCATCATTCATTGTTTTGCCTAAAAGGCAAGTACTGTCCAAACCCAGTCATAGATTTATTCATAGATCCAGTCAAAGATGTATTGTAGTTATTTCTAATTTAAATTGAGATCCCTTCCCTTTATAACTTACTTATCCTCCACGATTCTCAAGTCAAGGGTCGTATATACTGACCTAGTATCATATCTATAAAACTAGAGCCAATCAATAATTTTAAGCATCATTTGCCTTCTCAGTGACCCATAATTAGTAAAGTTTGACTACATTTATTTCGGAAGCATTTTGGCTGTAGACCAGTGTTATTGGTCATTGAAAAAGTACTAGACAATATAAAATCTCTTTAAATGACAACAATACTAAAAGAGGAATTATTTCGGCAATCGTTAAAATTGGGAGTTTGCCAGTATTTAGTGTCTTAGTGGAATGCTGTGTTCGAATATGGAAAGTCCCCAGACAAGAATGAGAGAAAAAAAAAATAGAAAAAGCAAAAGGTGTCTATTTATGCAAATGTTCATTCATCTCAACACTTCTCGATCAGAAATTTTAGCCTGAATATCTCAGTATGGGCAGATACTACTGTTAAAATTCAGAATAAAGCATCAATTCCAGTGGTTGCATTCTTTAGTTACAATGCACATAAGGAGATTTTTTTAAAATCCTTTCCTCTTACTCTGCCGTGTACTAAAATAATGTTAGAACAATAAATCCAACAATTTCATTCTTGTGCGTCTGGAAACGCGATGAAATCATCATTATTATTTCCATTTTTATTATTTCTAAGACTATTTTTAAAATTTTATTTATTATTGATGTTTTCATTATTTGTGTTATTTGCATAACAATATTGTTCTCTTTATGTAAATAAATTATATTCTACATAATTATACCACTGATAAGTCATAGAAAGTAACACAATGGAATACTTATACAGAAAACTCTATTTATTTGATGTTTTTTCACTTGTGCTGCAGGATACGTCATCACTAGGAAATTCATTATAAACTGACTGTAGTTTTATAATCACATTCTGTAAATATTTATTTTTTTCTTTATTTACGAAATTTCTTCATTATTTCTCCGCTAGAAAATATCTGCTATAATTATTGTGACCAATTGTATTTCTTTGTTTTGACATTTGTAATTTTCTAAGAGTTTTGTCCGTAACAGTAGACACTCATGGTCAGGGCAATGTTTCTAACCTGAGGAAAGATCTGTCACATTAAATGAAGAAAGGTATGCATGTAGGTATATGTATGTACATACAACAGAGTTAACTTATGTGTCAACATAATTTCATGCCAAACAAAGATAAAGCAAATAAGGGCAAACTACTTTAAATACAAGGTCTTGCTTATATATAAACTGCAATTATTTCAAAATTCCAAGTTACAGATTGTTAGTGGCAGATTCAGAAGAGGTTTGGGAGTTCAGTTGAATCCCTTTTCCATGAAAATAATGCACTTTTCACTGAACAAACAGATGAAATGATGACTTTAAGCACAAAGAATTACCCCCTTCAAACTGAACGTCTGTTAACAATAATATGGAGTCTTCCTTGGATTATGAAAAGGGCTTCATTGGCAATTTCAGGTGCAATAAAATTCTAGAACTGCAATCCTTTGTATTCACATCTACTCTGTCTTCCAATGAAATCCCAGGGATACAGTCCTTGCATCTATATCTACTCTCCGAAGAAATCACGGGGCTACACTCCTTTGCATTCATATCTACTCTGTCTTCCAAAGAAAAGCAACATACAAGTACTGTCATAATTGGGCATGGAAAATGTAAGTGCTTAACACTTTAGATGGTGTTACGTTCTTCAAAGTCGCATATCAGTCAACACCGATGTATTCACTCCTCAGGAATCAACTATCCCTTCATTTACCGTCAAAAGATTCCACATTTTCCTGTATATACGGTATATAGCCTAAAAGGAACCAGGTGACTAGCTTATAAGTTTGTCAGCAAATAAGGGCTGAATTTATTATCATACAATGATATCCTTAGTAAATATTTATCAGAATTGGGTAAATAATGCGGGCGAGTTTATCGTCAAAATCGGATTATCGTTGGATAAGTACTGTAATGTTTGCTCTACTATGAACACCACAGACACATAACTCAAATGACGTATAATGTTGGTAATCTGTTTATTCTGGTTTCAAGCAAATAGACCAAATTCTGGTGGCGCAATATGTGATAGCAGGTTAGATGGGTCTATACTAGATGCGCATTATAATTGGGTAAAAATGGTAGAAAGATACTTTATTGAACTGGGGTTGCGACCATAAGTACCAGTAATTGTTAAATTTGCTTTGCGGCATGGTATAAATGTTGTAATTATATTATATAAATGTTATAAATAATTATTGAATAACATGTGCGATAGCAGATGGAACTTAAAAAACTATATCTTTTGAAAAATGGGAACAGTAGTAGTTGGGATTTTCATTAGCAGAATAATTTCATGATATATTACATGTATCGTGTACATGTACGGGATTATCATTAGAAATGGGTTTATCATGGAAGAATTATAAAGTAAATTTACATACATTTTAACAATGGCGAAAACTGTCACACACACACACACACACACACACACACACACACACACACACACACATATATATATATATATATATATATATATATATATATATATATATATATATATATATATATTGTTACGTGTCTAGGCTCGTACAAAAGTAACAAAGAAAACAATGGAGCCAACAAGCTTTGTAAAATTTAACAAATAATTTAGTTCTCTAGAAAAACAAGGTAAAAATATGAAAAAGGACTTACGGTTTATAAATCTAATCCAAAATTAAGCCTAGAAGTAGTGAATATAAGTCCTGACAATAAAAAGTCATAGGTGAATCACAGTTCGAATCCCGATGAAGTTCCAAGATGGACGGCGATGACGTCTTCTATAACCTCTTTGTGTTGACGTGTCAACAGTTCTTTGTTGAATCACCAAGAATAATAATCCGGCTTTAGAATTCCGAATAATTTCCAATAAATGTCTTTGTCCAAGAATTCGAATGAGCACAAGTGGTTTCCAGGGAGAATAAATTATTAATTCCGAAAAATAGAAAAATTCAAATCCAACTGGCAACAACACAAAAATACCTTTCAGCTCCGAAGGTATTAATTACGACTGACTAAAACTATAATAACATGTGTTAATAAGCCCAACTGATACGCAAAACAAAGTCCCGGTTGAGGGTGAATCCTCTGGAAAGCCCTAATTGACACATGTTATTCACACGTAGGCCAGATATCACCTTAACTGAAATCACTGATTTCTTCACTGAGAATGAATAAATTTTTTTCTTTTTAAAAAAGTTGTTTACATTACAGGTGTTACTGGTACGAGATCTAGGTCACCGATTGATACAATGTAAACAAGCTACTGGCTTGTTTATCAGGCTAAAAAGAACTGAACTGAATTTTCTGGAAAAATGTCAAATCCAGTGAATAAATTTATCATTACAATAACATGTAATGGAAGAAAATAAAAATAAAAAAATTTAAAACTAACAATCAAGTAATTAAATTACATACATACATACATACATACATACATATATATATACATACATACATACATACATACATATATATATATATATATATATAT
>JAECUM010009580.1:0-83840 GCA_016617855.1 Megalonaias nervosa | reverse complement strand
TGAGGCCACTGATGTACACTACGTCTTCTAGCTCAAGACAAAAGATAACCATAATGGTCACAAAACCATCGATCTTCTTTCTCATCATTTCTAGAAGAGTTACGATCAAAATAAGTCACTAAATGTTCTAAAGGAGATCCAAGAATGCGTTGATGTAGAAAATACACAATATTGTCCACACACCATGGAATCTGTGTCTTGTAATTTCACATTATTGAATCGTGTCGTCTGAGCATTTCTTTTCATAAAGTCGATGATGTCGTCTTCCATAGGGGGTAGTTCATACGAATCAAAATATTCCACTCAATCCTCTTTAGGGAAGTAGACGGCTACCCAGTGGGTTCCTGGGAGATGACTGTCGTCCGTGCTGATGACATAAGCTTGATGGTCTTGAGGTTTGCGATGAGGTAGTTCATCTTTAGCACACACAACAGGATTCCAAGAAGCAGTGTACGAACTGTTGTTCAAAAGGTAATAAAGTCCCCAGGTATCCATTTTTGTTTTGTTGTTTTGTTTATTTCACAGGTAATAATAAGTCATCAATTCAATTCTGACTTTTTGCTTGAAAATCTCTGACAAGTAACCGTTTCTTTGTTTCGTCTCCGCACTCTGGGCTAAGAGAGATTCAATGCGATAGATCTCCAGAGTAGTCAGTGGAGGGCAGGAATGATCACGCAAGCCTTTATACCACTCATGCAACACTGCTTCTTCCGAGATGAGACTCCAAGCGTTCTCCAGATACTCGTCCAATTTTCTTGTTGACTCATCATCAGATATTTATCGTGTTGAATTTGACTGGGATGATCGTTTTGACATCCATAGCAATCTTTCTTGGTCAATTCCGTAATTTTATCCGTCAGGTGTTTAGCAAAACAGGACACTAAATGTTCTTGTTCCGGCCATGTGGACGTTACCACCTCGTCCTCTTCTTCTTTGTCTTCGGGTTCTGCTTTCACGGTATCCTCCCATTCCATTTCCAAAGATTCTCCACCGTTCAGAGAGGGATAAGAGTCGTCCATTGTTTCTAATGGTCTAGAATGACTTCTCTCAAACTGTTGATTTCTATGGTATTATTGAATTCATCATACAGGATGACGTTCACCGTCTCGGCGAGAGGTTCTGCAAACTGAAGTTCCACACGCAGTTGTCCGAATTTTATAGGGTGGAAATGTCCCTCGTCGCTATCTTGGTCTGGAGTGAAATCAAAAGCCCACTAAGTGCAACCTCCTTCATAATCTTCGTACGTAATGCCGTGACTGGCGTTGGTTCCTAGCTGTCCGGTAGCTTCGTACAGGGACAAGTACGATCTCAAGTAATTCTTCTGGGCAAAGTTAGGTTCGAATGGTCTGGTACACAAGGTCTTGCCATCGCGACTGACATCGTCTTGGACACTCTGTAGTGCTTAAACTGGAAAGGATTTTGATCGAGGGCTCCGTTGAGCGCTGCATTACTCACGATACAAATGATTAAACGTTTGGGTAACTGTCTTTGGAACAGATGGTAGTCGATCTTAGATCGGAGTCCAGCAGCAATGGTGAAAGGTTTCACTTCTACGCGTCGTATCGGATACTTGGCGGTCGTTCTGCTCAACGTGTGACTGATGTCGTTTCCATCTTTAGGTAACACTTCCACGTAAAGTCTGGCTTCTTGGATGATGGTTTTGTACTCGTTGGCATGGGCCATCAAATGGAAAGCGACACTGCTGAGATTCAGTCCGTTTAGCAAATACTTGTCTTGCAACCACATGTCCGAATGGAAACGATCCACTAGTTCTAAACTACGACCTAGCAGGATTTTCTTTCGACGGTCGTTAAAGTCCTCATTGTGAGGATCGTCATCTGCTGTCAGGGCTGTGTCGTAAAACGTGCTCTCACATGCGGTGTCAGGTTTCCAAACCACGCAAGCATCCAGATGCATGTTCTTGGCCTCTTTTCCGTACGTCAAGAGATTTTCCAGGTAAGTATCCATGCTACTGCTGACCAGTTTGTCATTCAAGTATAAATCCACTTCGCTGAGCCAGGAATGCATGAAATTATTGACATGAGCTACTCTAGCATCGTCTCCCGGATTGGTGTTGCCTGTTTTGATCACTTTCAGTTTTAGGTACAAGTAACAGCTATTCAGATCGATGTAATCTTCGGGATGTCCTTTGATTTCAAACTCGATGGGAGCTGAATCCGTCAAAGAGGAGACGGGATGAAATTCTACCCATTGGGATTCTTGCATCGTCATCATGGTGGGTGGCATGGCAAACATATCCAGTTCTGACTTGGAACAGGCGCACGACTCTCAGTGCATCATTTTCTCTCTGTGATTTTTTTTAATAATCAGAAATGTCGAAGTCTCGGACGGTTCCTTTTTTCTTAGTCTTTCTAGTTCTGGGGGTGTGAAGTCCTCTCAAGGGGTGTCTTCTTCATCTTTTTCTGCCTTGTCCTTGTAGTGGCGTCAGGGAAGCAGGAATGCCTGACTCGGCAGCTTCTGGGGCATTTATAGGAGTTTCTCGTCGGCCCAAAATGCCTTTGCCCGTTTGAAGCAAGACATTTTTGCCTCCTCTCAAGAGAAATTCTTTGCCTTGCGTCAAGGCGGCATGTTTCAAGGCGTGCAATCCCCTTGTCACCATCGGTTTCAAAACAGGAGCCACCGAACGAAAGGCCGATTTCAGTATATTTCCTAAACCATGTCCTCGTTGTCTTTGGTATATAGGATACATGACTGACATGTGGTTAGAGTAATCTATTTCGAAAATGGAGTTTCACCGTGACTTTCCCTTTGGTGAATGAACTTTTTTGTCCCAGATCTCCTTTTATAGCAATGTTGACAGTGTCGAAATACGACTTACTGACGGGCAAATAGTGAGGATGTACAAATTCGCAGTGAACGTGATGGGTGTTTCCACCTTCCTCGTCAGCGTTTGTGGCAGAATCCACTTTGAAAGGAATGACACGCAGTAACGGTACGGAGGTGTATTCCACTACGTTGTAGTCCACCACATCGGAGTAAACAAAGATCAGATTCAGTCCTTGGTTCATTTCTACATGATATCGAAAATATGTTGCAAAATCCAAGTTGTCGGTAATGGCTGGTATTTCGTATTTAATCTTGATCAACTTGGAGTCTCCACCCAAAATATCATACAATTCATGACAAAATGTAATGGCCACTACTTTGTCCTCATTAGGCGACGAGCTATTTTGTGGTACTCGAGGGTTACACTTTTTCTGGCTGTCTACAAGACTTTGCCAAACTGTGCATTGAACCTGTCAGCAATTGCCTTCACTAAACGTAGACCACGGAAATAATAGCCTGGAGAAATTTTCAATCGATAAATGGACCGTTTAGTTTTGGGGTCCTGTGTTTTGATAGAGTCACTACAGTGAGGCGTTCATCCAAGTTTTATTGCACTTGCTCGTCATGAACTTCCACCGTAATAGTGTTTTGATTTTCAATGATACTTTTGATTTGTGTAGGGTGTATCATTTCTACTAAAGCCACTTACCAATGGGCTTCGTGATCCAATTGGATGGCCTGAGGTAATTTTGGCGGTGAAACAGCACAAGGTGTTATTGGGAAACACCTCCATGGAACTGTCACTGGGTAAGGTTAAGTAAAAGTGGTTATCCATAATTCCAGATTTCTACTGTCCGTTGGGTCGCTGGATGTCAGAGGAGTGTCTAAAAGAGGAATGTTGTGATGGGTATGGACTGTTGGAAGGGTGACTGACGTTGGACGCAAGACTTCCGTTTGTTCCCGTTAGAGGAATATTTCAGGGATGGATTGGGAAGAAGGTAACCGATGCAACTGCTGAGTAAAATGGTCCACAATTGTTTGTCCCAAATTAGCAATGGCAGCACGGATGACACAATACACCACAAAGATTTGGCAGAAAAAGACGATTTGCGTTTTAGGCACACGTTCTCCACACCACACCCACAAGGGATGCTTTTGTAGATCTTGCAGAGAAGAACTGAGGGAAGGAGTGGTCACAGCTGTAGTGGTAGCGGTTGAGGCTGTGTTGAAGGGCATGATTTTCACTTTTTTATAGTCGATGATTTGCGAAGCGTTGATCCAAGAGTCAAAACTAGGCGGATATCCTTTCCAATGTACTGTGACTTCTTTGACACGTCGTTTTCCCACTTTTCGGGTTCTTCGTTCGAGAATGCTTTCGATCTCGTACACTTCGTCTTGTTCTTTGGTCACACGTTGTAACTCGGGCAAGTAAAACGTTCCTTTTAACACTTCCTCGTTCATGTCTTCCAATTTATGGACAGTAGGGTGACGGCCAGGCACTCTTCCAGTGACACGAAACAATTCTGTTGTCCAGTTGGGTAAGTAACACTTCGTTGTAGGGAGTCACTTCTTGGGGGGGGGGGGGACGTCCGATGCTCCGATGGTAAGATTGGTTGTACGCTTGGTTAAGACATCGATGTACTTGAGAGTGTGCTGATGCGTAAAATATTTCCACATGTGTTCTTTCAAGGTGCGTTGCAAACGTACCACGATGCTAGCTTTGATTTCTGGATTCTCGGTGGTGAAAAAATGAAAGTCACTTTTCTTTAAGTCTTTTGGAAAGCTTGGTTCAGAAATTCGGTGCCTTTGTCGGTTTGCCATCGAAGAAGGTGACGACAGCTTTGTTTCAACTCCAGTTTGAGGGTTCGCACTAACTCACTGTTCGATTTGGAAGTCAATGGCACGACCGAGGCAAATTTGGAAAAGACGTCGATGACACAAAACAAATATTTGTAGCCACGATTGTAGGTGGCCAAATGAGAGACATCGGCTAAATCAGCTTGCCATTGATGATCGATGCCCTATACTCGGGTTCGACTTCTGGAAAATTTTCGTCGAATGGGTGGCTTGTTCTTGTAACCATCGTTGCACTTGAGGTAAACGGACACTTTTCAGTCGAGTTTTGGCAGCACGATAGAATTTCTGAACTCATCCGTAACCTGCAGGATGGGATGGATCGTAGTAAATGCTAGCTAATACCTTTTCTATTTTTTCAAAAAAAAAATAAAAAAATACGCTATCCACTCTTCGCTGATGATACTCTGAATGGGGTGAGTAGGTGGTTTAGAAACGGCTTTACGTGTCCGATGTGTCACGGGAGTAGAAGTCGAAGGTAGTGGTAGTGGTGGTGGCGATAATGGGATTGCTTTGGTCTTCGTTTCTGTTTTCACTTCTGGTTTCCCTTCTTTCTTTTTAATTTCTGTCGAAGGAGGAGTGGACATAGTCTTTTTAACCCATGCTTTAAATTCTTCTCGTTGGGGTGTAGGGGAAGGGGTCAACAAGGACGATGCAATCTTACTAGGGACGGGAGCTGATGACGGTGTTTGAAAGATTTCTCGTGCCTCTTCTTCCTCAAGCCTCCGTGGGGCTGCGTCTGTCTTGACCGCTGGGGGTGGTGGTGGTGACGGTGATGAACTTTTCATCAGGGTCTTAAAATCTTTCAGAGTTGATAGAGCTATTTCGTCTAAAGCTTTCTGGTGAAAGAGTTGCAGTCGTTACAACAGTTGACCGTACCATTGAGATTTTTCCGTTTCTGACAAATCGCTGCAATCCATCAACGATTGCAATTCGTGTTGTAACTGGGACATTTCGGTCAAATGAGGGTTGGGAGGTAAATGCGGGGTCCATTGTTCTTGCCAACGATGGTATTCCATTCATCGTTTGTAAGGTACTAAAGCCAATTTTCGTCCTTCCATCAGATTTCAATGATCATGTCTGAGATCTTTTGATTCCAGAGTTCCCTTTTATCTTCTTGACACTTTTATGTTGGAGCTATGGTGTTTAAAACACTTCCCAACATACCCAGCGCAGGTCCCACTATTGCTTTGGTAAGAAATCCTAACGGGGAAAATTCCTCTACGCTGCACCAACATCTTTTTCTTTTGACGAATGGGTATTTTCTTTTGAACCATTTGGCGAAGAACGTGTCGATGTTTGGCTAAGCATTCTTTCTGATGTTGAGACAAAGGTATCGTTTCTTTGAAGAAATTCAGACAACATTCGCTCATGGTATCGATGACGTCTTTGGAGGCGGTTTAAATGAATTTTTATCGCATGGGTGGAGAAGCTTTGGACAGGACAGACAACATGTCCCAGTATTTGACTAAACGAGGAGGCAGTCCTTTCCTTTTCTTTCCTTTTGGGGGTAGAAGAAGGATGTCTTTTGGGGGGAGACATCTTTGTTTGTTGGTTGGTTGGTTCAGGGGCACGTACCAAAAATACACTAACGTCGATCACTTGGTACACGGCCTTTTATCCTTTTTAGTACTATCGCATCGTCAAAAAGGTAACTATTTGTTTTCCGAAATCGCCAAAGAATCCTCTTCTTAGGTGGCTAGTCTTTTTCTTTGGACTAGTGTGTCTTTTCTGGGGATGACGACGTTGCTTGGATAAGCGCTTTTTCGGATGACGTGACTGTCCTTTTCTTTTTCCTTTTCTTTTTTGGACAGGAGAACAACGATGAGGGGACATCTTTCGTGCGCAAAGTACACTAACGACCATGGCTCGACATGTGTACTTTTATCTTATATTTTTTTGGAGCTTGTCATCTAACGTTTTGGCGAAATCATTGATTAACGTATCTATTAAAAAGAAAAATCCACCCCTTTGGTGGTTTCTCTTTTTCTGTGTTTGACGTCGATTCTTGGCTAAGCGTTTTCTCGGATGACGTGACTGTCCTTTTCTTTTTCCTTTTCTTTTCTGGATAGGAGAACAAACGATGGTAGTGGTGTGCATTTCTTTGAGGGGACATCTTTTTGGTTCAGGAGCAAAAGAAGACACTGAAGCCCATGGCTTGACATGCGTCCTTTTATCTTATTTGTCTGAGAAGGTTTGACCAAAAAATCCTCCCTTTTGGTGGCTTCTCTTTTCTTTAGACTTGTGTGTCTTTTCAGAGGATGACGTCGATGCTTGGCTAAGCGTTTTATTTCGGATGACGAAACTGTCCTTTTCTTTTTTCTTTTCCTTTTTGTACAGAAGAACGACGATGATGACGGTGTGCACTTCTTTGAGTTGACATCTTTGGGCGTTTAGAAGCACCAAAAATACAAATCCCCATCGTTGGCCCAGGTCTTTTTTATACTGAAATGCGACGCTACTGATTGTCGGCTCGTCGTATCATTTTCATGGCAGGCATCACCCGTCGTGGATTGGTTAGCAACGGACTCAATCGGGACATTTCTTGCTTGGATAAATCCAGTAAACTCTTTAGCATGCCCGATCTCTCTTGGACTTTGATTTTGGGGGCAGGTACTTTGTGAGCAGCGACCACTACCGCTAAATACGAAGAGGGTGTCACTGCTTGAGGAGAAGTTCTTGGAGACACGGGTTTCCAATGTTTCATCAAATTAGGAAAGACACGTATCAAATTGGGTTTGGCAGGCATCACCAGCTGCGGAGAAGTGGAAGAACCTGAGGCTACTGGAGACGCGGTCACCGTTGCGGCATGTCGTGGTTTGCGAATGTATGGTTGCGTCCTGGCTGAAGTGCCTCTCTTGCGGGTAGAAGATGATTTCTGTGGTGTTTTCTGTTTCTTTTTCTGAGGCTGTGACCTGGTCTTGACAGCGTGGCTCTTTTTCTTTTTCTTCTCGGTACGTTGGGGAGTGTCTTTTTTCTTGGGGAGAACTTTGGGGGCATTGTGATCCCATTTTCAGAGGGAGCAAATGATGACACCTCCTAGAGAACCACTACCTCCAGGTTTCAAAATGATTTGGTTTTTGGTTTGAATGTCGATGCGACGATCGGCCAGTTGCGTCAAGGCTACTTTGCTTCTGTCAAAGAAACGTTTGGTTTGATGTGGAATGTGAATGATGTCTTGCAGTAATTGACGTGCTGTCACCGTAAACCATCGTAAGACTTCTTTGAGACTGGCTTCTAAGATACGAGCACGTACTAGAGTTTGCTCTCGCTTGATACTTGCTGTTTCAAAGGATTCATCTCTCTCGCTTGGTGTTAGTAGTTACAATGAACTATCGGTCTTGGACGTTGTCGCTTTTTATATGCAGACCAATATCGACGTGACCGTATGGTAAAGTGAAGTGGTTGGGAAGCCGTACTCGCTTCTGGTACACGATTTGATAGACTTTTCCCAAGGGTCGACTGACGATTTGGTGTGTGGGTAAACGTACAATCTTGTGAGGTTCGTAGGTGGTCACTCTAAAATCTCGATCCTCTCCAGATTTCAAGGCTTCTTTCAAGACACCAAAGTTCACCACTCGACTGGTGCGATAATTTAAAGTCAATCCTTTCACTTTACACTCCGTGTGCACTTCTCCTTGTGAGTCACGGTATTCGTAGCCGTAATTTTTGGGACCGCCACTAGCAAAACTTAGAATCTTGTCGTCGGGGTGCTCGTCCGTCCAGGCCTCTAAACGGTCTCCTTTGATGTCAGGGTGACAGTGACCCAGGCGATCGATGTAGATTCAACTGTCCGTGTCAAAATACAGCACACGATCTCCTAACAGTTCTAAAGATTCGTACAATTTTAAGCGAATATGGGCTGTCACATAGGCTGCAATGATGACATTTCCAAATTCGTCGGCCTCTGCAAAGTCCAGTTCTTCTTCGTAATTGACTAAGATCAAGTCATCACGAAGGACGTCCACGTGTTTCATGTATTTGCTTTTGTCGTGAATCATCTGGAAGTATAATCCGAGTTTCCTCTGACCCTTGACACCCCATTTTTGATATTTGGTTTTTATGTTGGGGTGTAGGGTCAGAGTCCATTCCGTATCGAAAAGTTGGAATTCACCGACACCATTTGGCGTCGACATAGGGTAATCGCCTACTATTAGGCCTAGCAAACTTAAATGACTTTACATTGAGCCATACTTACATTAAATCGATAGGGAAATAATTTATCTTCTCAGAAATTACAAGTATAACACCGATTTTGTCTTTAATCCGTTGTCAGACGAGACGAAACTACAGCGTTGACGGCGGCACAATTTACCCAAATACACCCAAATATACCCAAATACTGCCCAAATATACCCAAATATGCCCAAATACTCTCAAATACTGTCTAGAAACAAGCACGTGATGCATTTACTACTAAAGAAATGTTTTAATTCATTGCAATGTGAAGTTCTGGGTCAAAATGAAATACGTTAAATTACTAAAGCAATTAGAAATTCTTTGTACGAAACGTAACGAACATCTTCAACTTCCATTTGCTCGGAAATTATCGACTGAGTCCAGGACGACATATATGTTCCTAATTTGTATACTTAATTGCAGATATCTATATTCTAGAATAATCTTAATTTTTATTTGTGGGCACACCTTCGACATTGAGATGTAATTAGCTATTGGCCTCGAGTATGTCCCCCCCCCCATGGCTTTTGTTCGAAACGTTGAAAGGATTTTATGTGTTCGTGTTCCGACCCTCTAATATTTATGCGTTGTTTTTTCAGTAAATAATCAAAAAGAAGTTTGAAACGAAAATGTATTTATATGATCGTTTTTGTTGCGATGGTTTCTCTTAATTTGCTACTTTCTTGGATGAGTCGTTCTCTGAGGATCCTGTATATACAGACCCCTTATTTCCTCCTTCGTGCAAATCTTAATTGGAGATGTTCGTTACGTTTCGTACAAAGAATTTCTAATTGCTTTAGTAATTTAACGTATTTCATTTTGACCCAGAACTTCACATTGCAATGAATTAAAAAATTTCTTTAGTAGTAAATGCATCACGTGCGTGTTTCTAGACAGTATTTGAGAGTATTTGGGCAGTATTTGAGTATATTTGGGCAGTATTTGGGTATATTTGGGCAGTTTTGGGGTATATTTGGGCAGTATTTGGGTGTATTTGGGTAGTATTTGGGTGTATTTGGGTAAATCGTGCCACCCCAGCGTTGATAAAAATTGACCTCGTTCGCACTATTTGCATTGCTAGTCACATGACTAAACAAATCTCGCGGCCGATATGCATACAACTTCACAGGTCAAATAGTCACGTGATAACAACAAAAACCGCGTTGACATGTGGTTTCAGCGTGATCAATCTGCCTCTTTCCAGGATGATGCGACAGCGACATGTTTTGTGCTGGTGTCATCTCAATTAATATGTTGAAAACTATGTGTTCTTTCATGTTATTGTAGACATTGAGTGACTTTCATTCAATTTTCGTGTGTTTGCTTCAACAACATTGGAAAATAATTGTACTTAAGATGGAGTGTTCATGCTGCAGCATAGAGTTTCAGAAAAAAAAGGATTTAAAAGAATGGCCATTCATTCTAAATTGAAAGGTGGACCTAGTGCGGCAGAATCACTAGAAGAAACATATTCTGTGACATTTACGCCTGAAAAACGTGCATTCATTTGTACTGAATGCAGCTTGACAATAAAATCCTTGGATGTAAACAAGACAAACCTTGATGAAGTAGAAGAGAAGTTCAGAAAAATTCGAAAATCAGGGTCGTATATAGGAAATAAGATTCAAACCAAGCCAACACATCGCGGAAATGCCAAGAAAGCCAAGGTTATCTCAACACCAAGAAAAGTATACCAACCAAAGTTGATGTCAAGAAAATCTCTGACAGAAGAAAAGGTAAGTACATAGATAACTATAACATATATTAACATAATGGATAAACATTTCTTATTATAATTCAGCATAACCTCGTTATTGTACATGTAACGATATTAAATGTAAAATAAAATTTTGAAGCTGATAATTCCATGTCTGTAATGAGAAAAGATGAAACAAACCTTTAAACAGGCCATCCATCCATATCTATGCATAATTGTGACTTTCTTATTTCTTAAACTAGATATCACTTACTGTGAATAACACTCCCATTGGGAAGGCAATACAACTTTTGGCATACTCAAGATACAGAAATGATCTGCGACAACTCTTTAAAGACAGCAAATCTGCCATGAAAGCTGCAGTTTCTGTCATTTGTGATGTATTGAAGCAGGAGATCTGCAGGTTTACAAAAATGGTTTCCAAAAGTGGTTTCAATAGTGGACTGTCATCAATTTTGGATTTTGAATGGGACAAAATGATGTATGATAACAATAAATGTTGCCCCAGTTTGCTTGAGCTTGTCAAAGCCAGCTTAACCAAAAAGCATTACCACAACTCTGCCCCAAAAAGGATTGGAAGAAAGGTTGTCTCCTTAGTACCTGTTATTGGCTCCCTCCTATGTATAATCAGCTTTATCAGAACCAGGCACAGTACTATCCTGCAACAGCTGGTTTCCATTATAATGTGGTTAGGTGGTTGTAAGAGAAAGGTAACACAATCATTCAATTATAATTTGCAAATGTTAAATTTTACGGTTTCAGGGTTATTTAAATAAAAACTACAAATAAAGACTAAATATTTTTTACCCAGTCTTTTCAAATAAATAGAAACTGCAGCATACATACTTTGCAAATTAATTACCATATTTACATATTTTATTTACCATAAATATTTGTGTAATGTTTACTGTAAATAGTATGAGTATTTATGAATATATATTCGGGTGATTTTTAAAAACATTTATCAAGCACTTGGGCAATTAACAGCCAATAAGAAAACATAAAGTTGAGTCATTTTAAACATTAAGCATAATATATTGATATCTCTCTTGGCCTTTCTCATTATACCTATTGATGTACCTTTCAATTCATGAGCATGAAAAGTAAGAGATCATTCACAGGTTAGGTATAACAAATATCTGTATTCATGGAGAATGTCAAATCCTTTAAATATCAGTACTTATCAAACATAAATAATATACAGATGATTGTAACATTTGATAGTAAATGTATATTTGTAATATTTGAACATCAATAAAATAAACAAAATTGTCTTGATGATCAATGTATTAGTTCCATAAGAAACTGGGGGTGAAGCATCAGATGGGAAAATTTGTATATGTAGACTTGGGCTTTCATTTTCAAAAATAAACCTCTGTATGTAAAAGTTTAACATCAATTTCTAATATGTGCTTATTGTCAGGTAGTAGCTTATTATCATGGGTGAATTAGTTTGTTGTATTCAACAATAGCAGGCTGTGTTAAAAAATTTGACTTCTTTTGCTTAAAGGGTTCTCATCAATAGACAAGATTTCTGCTGTACTGTCATGTATACTTTTGCAGATGATCAAACTGTACTTTTGTTATAAACAGGTTTTTGGTAGTTTCAATAGACTTGGATGGTGCCAAAGTATTGGTGTCACAAGACGAAGAATAGATGGTCTGCCGCAAGATTTTGACAGTAAGGTTAAGCTTTGGAGAGATAAATTGTCAGGAAATGAAAGAGGTATAAACCATGGTGAACATGATACAATTTTCTATATGTAATGTCCATGACATATTGTAGTATATTATATTTTGTATCCACACCAACTTAAAAAATGAGTATCATACTAATTGTTTCCTTTATTTTCCTTTTCAGTTTTGATAATTTAAAAGAGTTATTGTGAAAAGAATTTGAATTTTTGTGTATCATTCATAAAAAGTATGTGTCAGTTCTTACACATATATTTGTCTCTTTGTTGAAATGTTATCTATGTCATGATACTTATTTTTCTGGCCACCTAAGGATATAAAGTTCAACAACGCATCATCCAAATCCTGGCTATATACTGTCTCTAATTTAGCACAAAAGTGAGACACTTAAAAAATAAGGCATAACAGTTTTCTTTGTGGTGTTTACAACTATAAATTTTATTAAACAGCACAGGCATTATGACAGTAAAATTATACATATTCTTTCCTTTTTTAGAAAATGCAGATGAAACTTCGGATGAGTTGCCCGAGTTAGAGTCTGTTTGGGAAGATGAAGAGGAGAAAGATTTGGTGGAGGAAGAAGAGCAGGAGGAGGAGGAAGATGAAGAGGAAGCTGAGGAAGAAGAAGTGAATCTAGTTCAGTCCAAGAAAGTGATGAGTTGACTAGTGTAGATGGTATATTCTGATGAATAATCAAATCATTTGATTCATATATATGCACATCTGAAATTTACTGTTTTTAAAATAATAATAATATTTCTCATCATTGCTATCATCATCAAATTTATAGTAATATTTTTTTTCTGAAAAATGTCATAAATAAACCAACAAGTTTAAAAATCAAATAGATTCAAATTTCTGTCACAGCATGTAAATACTATGACTAGGGGAAAGTTACCAATAATATACTGCAGTTATTTCAGATATAACAAGGTAGGTGAGATAGCCAATGGACCGGTGTCATTACGGTCAGGTTTGATGGGAAAAAATCATGCCAGATATGCCAATAATTAACTTGCAAAAATCATTGCAACGGATTTTAATTCACTTATGTCACTAAAGCCTTTTAAAATATTACAAAATTTGAAATTGACACTCAAGAAGATATTTGATATATTGGAACTTCAAAATCTTTGACTTTCTGAAGACCACAGTTTGAAACCTATGCATGTCAGTTACATTTTAAGATCACAATTAGACACAATGCTAACTTAATTTAGGCATTATATCTTCAAATATTACATTAGTTTGACTCTTTGCAGCATTCAGCAAGGAAATATAGGTCACAGTGACTAATTGTTATAACACTAACGACTTTTTTCATATTGATAATTACATTGTCAAACTTTAGTCATCCAAGTAAATTTTAATCTTTAGGCAAGGCATTTGTAGAGAATTTGATAAGAGTGCTCCTTGCATAATCATGCCATTCCATGTGGTCAGTAGGTCATTTTTTCTTATTAAAAGTTGTTCCTTTGCTGTATAATTGTTATTGCCATTAGCAGAAACAATTGGTATAGATATAAGCTTAGTTGTCTAATAACTCTTTACTATGTTTTGGAATGTATGGTCACCATATCCACTATGCACACAACTCTTTTCTGTCATTTTTATTCAGCTTAATGTTTAATGTTAGTGTCAAGCAACCATACAGTGGAAGGAATGACTATTATCATACAAAGCGCTCTCATTTAAAATTTCAGTTTCAACTGAAGTAACAACTGAGTCAGTTATGTGGCCTACTCCCAACACTAACCAAAATTTATACTTTGATATTACTTTTGATAACATCAACCAGAAGATTGGTGTCTGGCATCATGTGAGGGGAAAGAGAAATGCCATGTTGAACATGGTACAGGGATTTGCCACACTTGAAAGGATTGGCAGTTATGGGATGTCAAATGTATCACAATTATAGTTACATATTGTCAAATCTGAGACATCTTACATTTTCTGTGCAATATTCTGCAAATTATAGGTAATGAATGATAAATGCTTTTCATTTAGGTATAATTTACCTACTGTTAAATTTTATAAACAATAACAAATAAAACTTGTATGAGAAGAATTGCAATATATATATATATATATATATATATATATATATATATATATATATATATAATCCACATAAACATGGTAAAATTAATGAGCCCTGTATCATATATTTATGATTATTGTTAACCTCTGTATTATGAACACACATTTAAAAGGGACACATGTTATGACCAACTGAATATGCTTCACTAACATATTAACTATTTGTTAACTGTCAATATATGTCAGTGTAAATAAATTTAACGAATTTAAAAAATAATACATTTAGACAGGTTTGATTGTTCACTTTAAGTTAAAATCTAATTTCAGTCAAACAGATTGCTTGCATATGCACTTTAGTTCAATGTGGAATTAAGTTGTCAGCTAATTTATGACTAGATATTGTATTGTGTGAACCCTTATTTAAAGATCAAATTACAATAAACAAATATATCCAATGCAGCGTTGTTTCTTCATATAAGTTTCTATTTCTTATAGGTTCCATTGGGCATCCTAAACAAAGATGAATCTACTACAGCAGGTATGACTGAGATACTGGAGAGTTACAAGGAGTATGTCCCTGAGAATGAGGATGGGGATCCACTTTTACTTTACTGTGATGGCTTGAGATGTGAGAAAGTCAAAGGGGCTCAACGGGCTCGAATAAACGAAGCTGGCAGGTGGGCGCGACTTGACCTGCTTGAGCCTGCCATGCAGGAGTGGCACAGATGACTCATGTTTCTCCAGGTGTAAACAGGAAGAAAGTAAAAATTTCACAACATATCGTTTATATTGGTTGATAATTGCAGTAAAACCTGCTGTTGTAGAGAGGTAAATATGAAAGTCACCTCACGGTTCAGAAAGGAAACCATTCAGGGGTATATCCTGTCATATTTAAATAAAATAACCCTTTTATATATATGGTACCAGTCAATTAATAATAAATTGGTAGGATCCTTTCAGTGTCTGTTATATACAGGTTTTATGGTATGACATTTGGAATACATTGTATCATCTTTAACATAAGCTATTAAGGTGTACTACAGAAAGCATGCAGTATCGGATTATATATCGCACTTTGCTGTGCAACTAGCAACATAGCTTGTTTTGCAAGTCCAAAAGACTTTCATCAGCCTATTACTGTGTAACACTTGAAAAAGATTAACAATTTTGTTAGTATAAAGAGACTTAGTAATATTATGAAATGTCCAAAGGATACCAAGAAGGGTACCAGATTTGTTAAAAATAAAATCTGGATGTGTATCTTTTAAATCTGCCTATTGCTGACTTTTAAATTTATCCCTTCAGGCACAGTTTAGTCACTACATCATATTCAGAACCAATTTTACTATTTCAAGAGTCAGCAGACTTTATAATCAAAGAAAAATGACTAAATTTATGACAAGATTGTTTTTTCTTCATCAGGACATATATGATGAACTCTTCAAGTTTTGAAAGTCACAGAGAGAAGAGAACATTATACAATCTTTAGCAAGTGTATGACCATAAAGGTGTTACAAAAATATAATGGATTGTTTTGACAAAGCAGAGGCACTGTTAGAGTTTGTGACAGAGGGTTATATCATATTGTATGCAATGGAACTATCAGGTGTGACAGAAATTCATGATATACCTAAAGGCTTTCCTGACTCACCAGAAGAAAGAAGAAAGTATAGAGATGAGCTATCAAAAAGAATTGTGGAAAAAGTATATGAGAAGGTGAACACCAAGGAAGTCATTCATGTTGCAGCAGAACCAGTGATTGATGATGGGGATTATTGTATATGCCGGTTAGATGCTGGTGGACCTATGGTTTATTGTAACAACCAATATTGTCAGAGGGGTTCCTGGTTCCATCTGGAGTGTTTAGGTATGGAGGAAGATGATGTACCAGAAGGTGAATGGTTCTATTCAGAGGAATGCAGGAGGGAGCTTGAGTTAAGTTTAAGCTGGAGAAAGAAGATGACAGCTGATAGACTTAAAGATGCCAAACTGAATATGTCAAGAGATTAATTTGGAGGAGTTTAAATGATATAGCTCGGCATGATGCTGTAAAAGAAAATGATGGTCCCAGAATGATAAGGTACTGGAAATTTGACCTTTTTGAATTTTATGAAAAGAACCACCCAAAGTACCTGATATCTGGCCTCATGCTGATTGCAAACATTGCTTGAGCAACATCAAAAAGACTAAAACATCCCTTGATATGAGAAAGGACAGTCAATTTGAAGGGAAGAAAAGGAAAACACATTCCCAAGGACCTACATTGTGAACATCTAAACAGAGTATAAGGAGAGTAGTAGGGATGTTGGAGGCCAACTCACCACTGACACAATCAACAGGCACAGCCAGATGTTAGGAGTAGGAAAGGCTGTTAATCATACGTTTGATGAGAAAGTCATCTATAGGCCATTCAACACTCGAAAAACTAGAAAGGTTCATAGAAAAAAAGACATACTTTGAATGGTTCAAACACTGAAGTCGCAGAACTTGGTCAAATATCAAAGTGGAAGAGCATTCCAAGGTTTTGAAGATCTAAAAGTGGTCAGTGGAGTAAGATTTCCTAAAAAATTCAAGGAGAGACTGTTGAGACATATTGACAATATGGCAAAGTTACGTGAAATAAACAATTAGCCACCATAGTTAGCCTTTATTCAGTAAAACTGAATGCTTGAAGTCATAAACTGTACGTCTTTCTCCTATATAAAGCATTTAAACAACTGAGCCTGAGGGTCTGTAATGAATAAATTCAATGTAAATAAGAATGAATCAGGTCATTCTTAGACTTATTTCTGTTTGGACATTCACACTTAGACATGCAGTTTATGCAGCAGATGCACATTTGACATTGGCATGTGTCTGCACAGTCTTTTGAACAAGATTTAAAGTTTTTCATTTTGTCTATTTCTGTATCAGTTTTGGAGCTTAGTGAAAAATATTTCAAACAATAAATCCTCTGGCATTCAGTTGTAGTTGCCAGACTTCTCAGGTGGGGTCGACTTGGACAAGAGCATGTTGTTCTTTTGGCCTGTTTCCTGCAGTTACCACAAGGGATGGCAATACTTCTGGGGAATGCATAACATAATGTAAGACAAAGTCGGCCATCTTGTCCACATAGTCCAACTTCCTGCCACAACTGGAGCAATGTTGGCAAAAACACCATATTACTACTATGGACACATCTCGAATACCTATTCCCATACCTACTGCTATAGTAGCAATCAGAATTCTGATGGTACTGTCACTTCTATGGAAAATATTCATAATACACTCCTTGGATGATGTATCTGTGTGTGCATGAACTATTTCAATCAAACGATTCCCTATTGCCTTTTCCCCATCATAAGCTTTATCATTAAGTGTGGAATGAAAACATATATATAGTCGTTCACACATGCTTATACAGTTTACATATATTATGACTTTTTTCATCATACGTCCATTCCAAATAATCTCAGTTTTTACCCATTCCAGTTCCTCTTCATATTCTTCAAAACATTTGGTGGCACAAAGCTGAGTATTTGGCCTGCAAAAGTATAAAATGTATGCAGTTTTATAGACAGACATATACATTAATCAAATTTCTTAAAGATGACTTTCATAACATGCATTAAAATTACAAGCCCACTGATTATTTCATACAGCTTCTTAAAATGTATAGGTGTAATATTTTAACCAATTAGATTCCTTGCCTAGCCCATTCGGGTCTTATCCAAAGGTAATAAATCAGTCTCACCAATTTTAACTTATGGAGAATTATTATATCAGGTTTAATGCATCTGTTCTAGTAATATTGTAAGAGCCTGATTTTACAAAAGAAATGTTGCAAATAATAAAACAGATTGAAGATATATGTACAAATAGCTTTTATCCACTTATGTATCATGATAAAATATCTATGAAATGTACAACAGTTACTTTCTTTAGTGATGGTTGCTGAAATAATTATATTTGTTGCAATATGTATATATTACATACCTATTTGGTAATACAGAAACAACATTTAGTTTGTCATTTGTCAGCCCTAGGGTTCGTGCAATATCATTCTTTATTTCAGTTGTTGCAGTTGCAGTCAGTTTTATTACTGGTCATTCAGTAATACTTTGGAGTACTCCAACCTCTAGGTACTCTTCCCTGAAGTCCATCCCCCTGAAACAAATCACAACCAGAATATTCTAAAATAAGTTTATTTAAATTTATATTATTAGATATTATTGATGGATCCAATTTCATAATTTAAAATAAACATAAATCTTTATAAGGTCATCAAATACATTTTTCCAATCAGTATGTAAATGCCTATTTTTACTCCTTGATATTACATTTATTTCAAAGTTAAGCTTGTATCTTGCTAGAGTAAAATCTTATACACCTTTGCTATACAACAGAGTTCATACCATTCAGATATGCAGTGGGTTTCATCATATGCAACCACACACAACTTTTCTCTGTATGCATTGTCCAGTAAACCTTTCCAGTGCCCTGTAACGATAGCTTCTGGGGAGGCTATTAACACTGTTGCACATCCACATTTTTATGGCTGCAAAGAATAAATTGTGGCATAAGTAAGTTTGTAGCATGAAAGAAAGTACATTAAAGTGAAAAAGTAGTGTTAAAGTATCATAGTCATGTGCTATTTATCATGGTGATCATTATGTTTCATATATTTGTGTGAATTGACCAAAGCTTTTCCAACTGATAGTAAACTCTTTAATGTATAAATGACTATATATATATATATATATATATATATATATATATATATATATATATATATATATATATATATATATATATATACACACACACACACACACATGCTTACCATCTATATATCTATGTCTTCTTTCTCAATTCCTTCATGGGTTTCATATGCTTTAATGTTATGGTCTTTCAATGTTTTCACCTGATCAATTATCAGTTATTTCAAAAGTGATATGACCAAACTTCTGTGTTGCTTAGGACAGTGCATCTGCAATAAAACTGGTTTGCTAAACTTTGTTTCAAAATATATAATTTGTCTTACTCAAAAATTATCTTATTGTATTGCGGGAAGGTTCTGTCAAATACTCCGTCTTGGGTAAACACGATCGCTGTGCGATTTTGCCCCACAAACAATTTAACATCACTTTGGCAAACGATCGCCTTCCTTCGTTTTTCTCCACGTGGTCTAAAGTGATGCCTTCCTGCTCCCAGTATTTCTCTTTGAATTTCTTTTGGTCTTCGAGGATCTGTCACCAGAAAGGATAGCCGCTGGCTTCTTGTTTCAGTTTCAAAAAGGCATCCATGTAGTCTGCGAAAATGCCTTTCTGAGTCTCGTCGCCCTTGTGGTATTTTTTTGTCTTGGGAAAGTGGTAAATTTCGTACACTTCTAACAGTTGGTATCCCAAGTCCAGAGCTTTGAACAATTCCACGCTGACCCACGTTCCTGTCAAGGCGTGTTCTTCTTGAGTGTGATGACAAGGTTGGTCTTGATTGCACGTTTCGGCACAAGTACAGCATAAGGGAAACATCAGTTTTCCTTGCCAATGGTGAGGTAAAACGGGATGGTACAAGTTCATGGGAGGCAAGACTTTGCACTTGATCAATCTTTCGCACTGTCGATGTGTTCCGTCGGCAATTGCGGGTGCCTTGCGGGAAAGAGACAATATTTGCACACGTAAGGATACAAGGAACACAAGTCCAAGTATTTGATTTCTTCTCCTTTCTTCTCGTTGACTTGGTACAGCAAACAGGTGGCATTCGTCCGTCCTCCGTACAAACTGTCCCTCGGGTTCAGTGGGTCCACTAGCTTTTAACTTTACACGATGCGTTTAAACTCGGGATCGGTTTTTAAACGGTGATCGTACTCGTGTTCCCACATTTCCACCACTTGGTATCCTTGCTGTTCTAACTTCAAACACAGCTGAAAAGGTGCCTGGTACAAGTCTTCCATGGTCCGTTGTAAAAATTTATTTTTAGTGTCACGTTGAGGGTAACAGATGGGACAACCGTGAAATAAGCAGCCGTTAGACTGGTGCACCATCTTGGGGTTTTCTAAGTCCCAACCATCCACCGAATACCTTCCGATGGTCTTTTCGCCTCCTCCGTTGCGGGCGTGTTGGCTCCATTTGTCTTCCTTGTCTCAAGTAATGAAGCCAGCGTAGGGCTTTGACCGAGTATTGACGTTTGACAAAGTTCGTCGTTTGAGGGCTTATGACAACCAGGGTGGTTTCGAGCATGAATCGTTGGCGGTATACCAAGGAACACGCTTTGGCAATGGTGCAGTCTTCGTTCAAAAGATCTATCCCTCCGTGTTCCATGAATAATTCTCGAAATTTTCCACAGCAATGCCGTAAAATGTCCACGTCGGAACGACAATACTTTAAAATTTCTTCTTGAAAGTCGAAGGCGTCCGAGGCGTGAGTCTGGTACCAAGCGTAGAAAGCTTCTCGTTGTTCGGTGCGCATGTTGTCGGGGTTGTAGTAGTGAGCCTGAGGCAAATGGGGTAGAACCGCGTGTTGATTGGCTTCGGTATTGAAAACGTGCGGCCAAGTAACTCATCGAATCTTTAAACTGTACTTGTCCCACTTGCATGGAAATGATTTTGGCTCGTTCAAAGTCACATTTGGACGTTATGTACTTTGTTCCGAATAGTATCTGAGAAAAAAATTGCCCATCGCATCCAGAGAAATTGTGAGCCATCACCGTGGCATAGCGATGGGAATCTCCGTAACGTTCGATGTCTTCTTTGCTCCATGTCTCCTTGACGGGTTCTAAGACCCATTGGGCGAAATCGGCCAGCGTGTTCCGTCCACGAAAGATTTTTTTCACGTCCTCCAGGAATCTTGCTACCGTGAGGGCAATGGCTAAAGATAGGTTCTTGGATGCACTTCTTGCACGCTCGATGAGCCCAGCCGAAATTAGGAACGTGAATGCCAGTCTCTTGCATGCATTCGAAATCGAAAAAGATGAAATTCCCTTTCTCTGGTCATCTTTGTCCTCTTGTTTGGAATGGTATTGTCGATGTAGCATTCATGTTCCAAGTCCACGGTTTGGTAACATATGCGACATTGTTTCTTTCCTGGACATACGTGAGTCTTGGCACAAATGGTACGTATGCCTTGTCCACAAGTACGATACAATCTCAGGAGTTGACAAGCACTTTTCCGCTGCGAACCTTGCGTCTTCAAATTTTATTGGTAACAGGTTGGGCTGACAAAAGTGCGCTGACAAGCTGGGCAATTCACTCGTTCTTGTCCGACGTCAAGACATGGTTTAGAGGCCAAACCTCGCTCACATTTCTCACAGTAATAACTGTATGACAGGAATCCGGTGATACTGGTAATGGCATCGCAATATTCATCGTGATGATAGACGTGAATGTATTTTGCGTCTTTGTCATTTTTGCCTCGAAACAACAGAGGTCCGCGCCCTTCTTGAGGGTGCACTTTCAAGGTGTAGCGTAGAGCCAACACGTGTTGCAATTCTTGCATTTCAGGAATGCCACAGGGTGTGTCTTTGGATATCTCCGCTTGCTGTAACAGGAGTTCTGCTTCTCTTCTTTGTTTGATTTGGTTAGATTTTTGAATGTACTCCCCGTCTCTTTTCCATTCTACCGTGTCGTTCTTGTCGGCATACGTTCGTCCTACCACGTTGGCACGGGCTAAACACATCTGGTCTTGAGGGTTGTTCATTTGAACGAGGCTGCGCTTGATGCTACGAAGGTCGTCCACCAATAACGCCTTTTTGCGTTGTCCGGTCCCTTGGGGAAGAGAAACTTGGGTCATGAACAGTGTCGCTTTGCCATCGGTGATGTGAAACTTGTTGTTGGATTGTTGCACGTGTTGAATATCGGTGATGTGAAACTTGTTGTTGGATTGTCAATTCTGATGGGCTGCTAAACTCGATCCAAATTGAGGACTTCAAACTGTCGTGATGAATGGAAAGTCTCAAGCGATCGTCTTCTTTGGCTTCACATTGCTGTTTCAGTGTGGTTTGCAAAGTATCCCACACATCGGTGATGAACTATTCTGCTCTCTCCAGCGGTACGTCGGACTTGAAATCTTTAAACTTCACCGTGTACGTGTAGGCCGTGGTTCTAAACTTTCTAGAAGAGCGTTTTTCCGTCTCTCGAATGTGGTAATACTTTTCGGGTGATAGTAGTGACTTTTGCTTTGGTGTAGACTCTCTGGGTCTGGATTCTGGCTCACTCATGTCATCTTCAAAATCGCTGGAATGGATTGAGCCAAGACTTCAGCTACTGTGCGAGGCGATAAGTCACGTTTCTGTCTCTTACTTTCTTCTCCTTTCTTCAATAAATGATGCGACCGTTTCATCTTGACTGCAAAAAGTCAAATGACTACATTTGCAACGCCATGGACACCTTTAAAAAAACAACAACTCAGGAGCGAGAAGCAATCAGCTTTAACTGTCTTAAGCCTTTACCACAGCCAGGGCCTACTTCTGTACCTGCTCCCGCCGATGATTTGGTAGAAATCACTAGGGCTGGTATCTCAGGCAAAGTAGGTTTGTGAACAGAGTTGGGTTGTTTGGCTCGGGAAGGTATTTTTCTCTTGGGCCGTAATAAAGAAGTCTGATACATTTGCTTCAGACTCCTTAACTCTGCCAAAATTAGTTTCACTGTTCTCCTTCTCTCCTAGACCTTATTTCTTTTCAGCTGCTGCTGTCGTTTCCTTCTTGCCTCTTCTTCTTCTTGCTGTTGCTGTTCAAGAAGAAAAGCTTGCTCTGCTTCTTTCTGCTGTTGCAAAAATTTCTCCAGTTCTTCTTTCTGTCCCTGTTTAAAAACCTCGACGTGTAGTAAAGAAGGAGAAGGTGGCGAAGGTCCTGGTACCGGAACAAATTCTTGCGAAGAAGAGAGAAAATCTACTAAATCCAATTAAAATCGACCTTTTCTTGAAGTAGGTCCGTGTTGACTTTGGTAACCGCTGCTATACCATCGCTTCTCGTCACCACGACCGGTGCACCCAAATTCATCATCTTCTTAGCTTCCGTCATGTTTCAAAAACCAATGTCGCATCGATTCACTGCGCACAGTCGCTAGCGCACCTATATAGTGAATGTGACGTCACAGCTTAGCTCTCTTCGTATTAGAAGACAGACTCCGCGCGGTGGCTGAATTTTGTAACGAATGTTGGGATTGGTGAACAATCTCAATCGGTCTCGATCCGCTCTTCCACTATAAATAACCGCGGTTCACTTCATTCCCTTCACCTGTTCTCGTCACAAGATGTGGACAAACGTTGAATCATCTACTCTTGTATCGTCGATGCTGTTCCGTACAGACTTACCCATGTATGTTAAATCAACATGGACAATCATCCGGATCATCGCTACGACTGTTTGGAAAAGAAGGGTCTATGTGAAGAAACAAGGCTGTCTGAAGAGAGTCCTCATCTACCGACCAGAGGTTAGACGAAATTTAAGGAAGAGAAGAAGATCAATAAGATGCCCTCTATGTTAACGGAATGGTGTTAAGAAAAAAAACACAAAACAACCAAAGGCCCTTTTCAGGGTCACTTCATTGCTTTGAAAAGATATTCATTCCAAATTTGCCATAGATGTGTATCAGCCCTATCCATCTTGTCCCTATATTTGTCCCAAGGGGGATCTTGACATGCTCCTTCCCCTTGTCCCTATCCCTCTTTACCCAATATTGCCCCATGCTGTTTTTCCTTTTTTGCTCTCATATACCCTATACATTTTTGCCCCATATTACCCCAAGCCATATTTCCTTCTTGGGTCTCATAGGCCCTATATATTTGTGACCCATATTACCCCAGGCTGTTTTTCCTTCTTTGCCCTCGTAAGCCCTATGTCGCCCCCATTAACTACTGATGTTGCATTCGCAAAATGATTGATGAATAAGTGTTTTGATCTACCATACGTTACATCAGCTGTTCCCAAAGTGGGCGGTACCGCCCCCTGGGGGTTGGGTGGGGCTGCGGCGGTGGGATTACTGAAGGGGCGCTAATGCTGAATAATACCCTTTGCGGGGTAAGGTAGGGGGCGCTGAAGATAACCATGGGGGCGGTTGTAACCACTGTGTCACATTATCTTACATGTCAACATATTTTTGGAGAATTTTGATATCATATATGTAAGCATGCACACCAAGAGACCTTAGCTGGGCTAATCCGATGGTAGGATTCTAACCTGCAGCTTTAAAGTTTTAAGTAGGTTACTCTAACCACTGAGTAACCGTGGCCCTGTGGAGGAAACTTGAGAACTAGAATAGAAACGACGACCTTGCATGGACCACCAAACTCCTGTGCAGGTGCAGGAACCGAGAATCGAACCTAAGGGTAGATTAGTGAAAAATGAACACGCTACTACTACGATATTAGGCTATCTCGAACCAAGCTTGAATATCAACAACATCTCTTAAATCTGGAATTAAATCTTAAACTAAGGCAAGATGAATTTTAAATCAGACTTTAAATTTGACTGATTAATAAATCTTTAGTGCAGACTAAAAGGTTTAAACATTATGGACAAACCGGAGCTGGGTAGCTTTTAGGTGAAGTTGATAAATATTAACCTAGTATTGATAAATTCAAGAGCTCATCGATATCATAAGGATGACAATAACAGCAGTGTAAGCCAGGCAGTTTTATATATGGTTTAATCAGTACGAGTATTTTGATCTTTAAAAGAATGCCTCTTGTAACCTATTGCAAACCAAACTTGGTGATACAAATATTTCTGTACTATCGATTTTATCATAGCACAGTTTTCAGATTAGTTTTTGAGCACTATATCAACACAGATACGTGTCAGAAGTAAGCCGTTTTTACTGTTTCTTAAAATTAAGTGAATATGAGTAAAGCTTTAAAAATAACTTTACTATTATTTATTAGGTTAATCTTTGCAATCGGTTGATCAAACTGCATTCATGAAATCATATATATTCTGAATTCTAGGTCAAAGCATTATACTGTTGAAAGACAAAGTTGGATTACAGAAGGATGAGACACTGAGAAGTGTCTTCTGGCCATTACAGCGAACAGACTTTCGAATACGTATAATCATTTTTCGTCAGCTACATGCCAGTTGTTTCGACAGAAGGCTTGATTTTAAAGCCCTGTCTAACATAAGTGTTCTAGCTCAATTTGTAGTTAAACATCTTTATGTAAATTTTGCTTCAAAAATGTCATCTCTGTTGTAGTTGTAACAATGTTCATTAATTACAGACCCAATTTAATAATGTTTAAGAGGCGAATAAAGCATTTAAGCGAATTGTAAAGAAAATAAAATACCACTATTCTCATGTATACCTTCGTAGCTTATTAAATTCTTAATTATAGAGACAATCCCGATGACATTGTTTAACTGTTGTAGGTGTAAATATTTAGGAGTTAAATATCTACTATTTGAAATAGAATGGTGTACTATCCAATGTTTAAGGGTAATTCTTTTAATATAAACTTGTTTTAGCCATCTAATAGGCATGACATAATAGAGAGATTGACGTCGTGGAAACAGAAGAATAGATAATGATATTACTGACTGCATTTGATAAATGATGAATGGAGATTTGGGAGGATTGGGAGATCGTTAAACTAATAGAATGATCGATTGACTGATTGATTAATGGACCGACTGATTTGTTGCCATGTCCACAGAAAAACAAACATAGATAAACAATAAAAACACAACTCATAAACATCTTTCAAAACGATGTATACAATTGAAACACGCCACAATACTTTCTTATCTATAAGTGTTTTGTTGTGTACCTCTAGGCCTAGTCTAAGTGCGAGGTCCATGTTTAGGAAAATTTCAACTTGAGACAGCTAATGACATAGATTATCTTAATTTTTATATTTTATAGGCGAATTTG
The DNA here is from genome assembly GCA_016617855.1 of Megalonaias nervosa. Taxonomy (NCBI): domain Eukaryota; kingdom Metazoa; phylum Mollusca; class Bivalvia; order Unionida; family Unionidae; genus Megalonaias; species Megalonaias nervosa. The sequence continues at coordinate 57,729 of JAECUM010009580.1, read as the reverse complement.
ATCAGATCTGCGTTCATTATCATTACCACAATCATCAGCATTATTATCGTCCTCGTCATGAAGAAACACCATCATGATCATTATTGAATAAGATATGAACCGAGCCTAAGATAAATTATGGGATACCTGGTAACAAAAAACGCCTTTGGATAAGGTGGAAAAATACAGAGTATCAAAATATACCCGATAATAAAGCTTGGCCTTTAAACCGTTTATGTTTGTGTGCATATTAAATTACACGAATTCCGCCATTTACTAGGCGTATGCATACATTTGATTTGAAAATGTCCTTATTGCTAAATGTGCCTACAATATTATGATACAAACAATAACTGCGTTTGTTCTATCATTAAGATGTTGAAGGAGGAAATTTGTGAATATGAACCGGTAGATAACATTTAGATATTTATGAGAGTGGAGGTAAGATTAACATTACAGTGTCGTAGTTTCTCAGTTTACATTCATAAGATTATGCACGTTTCATGGCACAAAACTGGAATAATAGTTGCATGACGCAGTACATACAGATGAAGAATGTTTGCCTATAACAGTTAAATGTTCTTGTATTGGGACGATTTTTATCATGTCACTTATTTCAGTGTCCTAATTTCCGATTCCGTTTGAAACGTTCATGAACTGGGGCGAATTTAACACGTCACTTATTTCAGAGTCCTAATTCCGATTCCGTTTGAAATTTTCTTGTACTGGGACGATTTTAGCATGTCACTTATTTCAAATTCCATAGTTTCCACCTCCATTTGAAATATTCTTTTATTGGAACAATTTTAACATATCACTAGTTTTCTCTCGTTTCGAAATGCACACGATTTGGTCGTTCATAACATTTTTTATTTACGTAACTGACTTCATTCAGCTTGATAACTATATCACGTCAATGGAAGTCAATCTTTACTATCTTTCTCACTATGGTCTATTTTAAAGTTTTGTAATAGTTATCAATTAACTGTATTCATACAAATGAGCAGACTCAGCTTGTCTGATTTGAATAAACGTTGCTTTGATTCGATATATGCAAGAACGTTTACAAAATGTTTACCCACATGTCATAGGAAAGAAAACACATTGCGAAAGACAAGAATACAGAAGCAGTGGTCGACATTAAAGTACATATAAAGGAGATGAATGGACTCACCATATTTAAAGAAGAGTAGAATGAGCAAATATCATTTTATGGCAAAATAAAAACAAAATGACAGAAATCTGTTTTGAAGAAAGAAATTTATTTTATCTTTAATAGAAAGAGTTCCCACTGAAAATAACTCTTGCTCCATTAAATTTATAATTTAGAAGAAATTCCTTTCAAAATAATTAAATTAGCAAATAAACAAACTAATAAATAACAGCTAATATAGTTCCGTCTGAGGGAACCAGATATTTGTAGCCTACGATATATATCGTGTAGAAGGGGTGTATGTGAAGATAACCTGAACGTCTTTAAATATTAAAAAGTGTTTTACAAATAACTAATTTAGGTGCTGGCACCAAAATAGAGAAATTGTGTTTCGGATGAATTTAATCTGCCTTCTGGCTTGCAAAGCTTGCGAAAAACAAAGTTCGAAACTCTTTAATTAGATTTCCTTATGTTAGTGTCCCAGTCCAAACTTATTTAATCTTATGTATTGCCTGCTCATGAAGACAATCAAATAAAAACAAAAGCATAAATACGAAACTAACTTTACAGGAAAAATGTCTCGGAATGACATGATTAATTGATTATTGGTTGCCGGTGAACTAAATATAATTTTTTCAGCTGGAATAAAACCAATAATGAAACGCATTGACTGTATATACCCCAGCTTACGCGTTGAAGACCTTTATCTTTACTTGAAAATACAACTTTCAAAATAATCCTCATCCCCTTTCATGACAGTGGCACATGTAAGCGCCAGCATATTCATTCATGGCAGTGGCACATGCAAGTACCAACATCTCTTTTCATGGCAGTGGCACACGTAAGTACCATTATTTAATATTATGGCAGTAGCACATGTAAGTACCAGCATCTTCTTTCATGGCAGTGGCACCTGTAAGTACCAGCATCTTCTTTCATGGTAGTGGCACATGTAAATACCAGCATCTCTTTTCATGGTAGAAGCACATGAAAGTGCCAGCATTTCCTATCATGGTAGTGGCTCATATAAGGAACAGAGTCTCCTTCCATAACAGTGTCACATGTAAGTACCAGCATATTCTTTCATGCCAGTGGCACATGTAAACACCGGCATCTTCTTTCATGGCAGTGGCGTATGTAAGTACCAGCATCTTCTTTCATGGCAGTGGCACATGTAAGTACCATTATTTCCGATCATGACAGTGTCACTTGTATGTACCAGCAGCTCCTTTCATGGCAGTGGCACATTTAGTACCAGTATCTTCTTTCATGGCAGTGGCACATGAAAGCATCAGCATCCTCGTTTATGACAGTGGCACATGTTAGCGCCAACATCTTCTTTCATGGCAGTGGAACATGCATAAAAATAAGTACCAGCATCTTCTTTCATGGCAGTAGCACATGTAAGCGCCAGCATATTCATTCATGGCAGTAGAACATGCAAGTACCAAGTTACGTGTTTGTATCTAAAAGGGTCTAAGCATTCAAACGATTGACGAAACATTCAGTATCTTGCACTTTTGATGTTGACTTTGAAAATATGACCTTGAAACTGATTCCAGTATCGACACATCTTTTAGCAGAGATACATTTAATTGCTCTAATTTTCATCCCTTTATCTGAAAACAACCGAGTTACAATAACGAAAGAAAAAAAATCAAACGGCTAATATTTGATCTTGAAACTCGGAAACCAGTTAGGAATATTGAGTAATGAAAGAAAATCAGTCTGATATTTTCTGTGCTGCTGTTCATTGCAGAGTACAAGATTTTAGCTAAGTCCGGTGTAATAATTGTCATGAAAGGTTTGCTGCGTCTACCGGTAATAGTTTTCTGCAAAACATACACGAAATAAAAACAGATAACTTGTTTATTGAACGAATACTTTGTATGTGGTTGAAGTGTCAAACAGACTTGTCCTTTCAGGTTACCACATACTGTTATTAAGGTGAAAATGTTTTGCTTTCCTGATGCAACACCTACGAAGTTTGTGAGCTAATGCAGTTTACTTACCGAAACGTTTTTCATCATGATGAAAAATATACATTTTTACAATAACTTATAAACATTTTGTAAACTAGTTACTATTTGTGCTTCGGCTTGACTTATAAGCAAGCAAACATATAGAAAGAAAGACCGCAATATGGAGAGACAAATAAATAGACAAGTAGATGGCTGGCAGGATGAATAACTGGATGATTAGATTAAATGATACATGACTTGTTCATATTGACATATATACCACATTACTAAACCTACAAGGTGCAACCTCTGATAGTTACAGCTGTGGAAACTTAGAGGAAGTTTGCAAATTTCATCAGTTTAGTTAATTATTATTTTCCTTCTTCAAACTAGCGGATAATATACGTAACAACTTACTGGTCACAGGCCTAATCGAAACTAGATATTATTTTCATTGCATACCCTAAATATCTGTTTTAATGTTGGGTTATAGCATAGAACTGGTAGAGTTTTTGTCATTATTGTGCTGTATCGTTTGCGTACTGTATCGTTTCTGAATCTTTTATTATGTTGCCAAAGATGTTTACAAGCACTTGCTGACTATATAAAATGTGGAGGAACGCCTCTGTTTCCTTCAGAATTAAAAAAATATGCATTTGATTCGGTGCATAGATTTTGCTCCAGAGTTTCAAATTGTAAATGAAGTCTGTTTCCCTGAGTCTTCCTACTGGTAAACCTTGTTATCAAATGGAAGGGTGGTAGTGTCTGGATTACAATAGACTGCCAGGCCTTTCTTTTGCGTAGACTCGGTATGTTCGTGCTAATAGTCTGATGGATTCTTTCGTTTGCTGGACATTCTCAGTTTAAATAGGCGAATCGGATTTATCCAGGTTTTAATTTCAGTCTGAGGATTTCTGTATAGGGCAAAAAGGGCCATATTCCGACATATGCAACAACAACAAAGCTATAGGACACGTAAATTCAAACAACACATACCCCAGGTTTGTTACAGTATTATTCACTAACAAATGGAGGCTAAGTGTAAGGTAAATGCATCAGACGATCCGTACTTGCAATACCTGTGCCTAGGTTTCGCACTGCATTTTAGCTAAATAAATAAGATTATAAAAGCACACTACCCTTATACAAAACATGTGAAATGTGATTAACTCAAAAATATATCAAATTTTTCTTTCCTGGAAAGTGTGGTTTAATGATAAAAAGGAATTGTCCCGATATTATGTTAATTTGGACTGCTTGACTTGATTGGAAACAAGACAAGGAAATACAATATTTATAGACTCACCTGTATAGGACGTTTGAGGAAATACATTATTTAAATTAGACAAATTTGGTTGAAAATTGTTATATACGTACATCTTTTTAGGGTTTGTGGTAAATGGTGGATTCTAACTATGTAGAATATTTATTTAATGTAAAAAATAAAAAGTATCTTTTTGAAAAACAAGGTACTTTCTATATTTGATAGTCACTGTTTCTGATAATGCTTTGTTGCGCCTCTCGACACAGTATTCCGGTTCGTAATCTCCAAACAATCATCTGAATATCGGAACAAAGACGACAACGATCTTACATATTTTCGTTTAGCTGCTAATTGTAGCCTAATAGATTGAGGTGAAATATTCTTTTCATCTCTGTTGGATTTGTATGAAAGTAAAGCGAAACTACTGAGAATTACTTTGTTTAATAATTAATAATAATTGTTTAATAAATGATCGAAGTATAATCAACAATTATTGTGCAAGTCACGTGGGTCATGTAGGCATTCAACACCGATTATTTCAGTAATGGGTGTCATTTTTTAGAATTTGATTCTACATACCTTAAAGGGGCAAGTATTCACTTCATTTGAATTCGTATACATCCATATTCCTTTGGAAGGTGATTATTTAGACGCCCGGAGAGTTGTATACGGCAAAATAAATGTTAAAATACGTAGATATTTTTGGACGAAATGAACCTAAAGGTGTGATCCAGTACAATCCGGATTGAATGTCGCACTCTGTGATGTCACAATGAAAGTTATGCATATTGATAAATTCGTACTACCCTCGCTTATTTTGACCCAAGTTTAGTACATGACCACGATTGTAAAAGACCGTAGAGATCGACAATTTTCGTCGGGAAGTTTCTTGATGACAGTTTAAGTGCAGATCATTCAAAACCCAGGATTGAATAGACTTTCGTTAAAGAAAGGCAGTGTTACATTTAAAAAAACAACAAACAATTTATATTTAATTTATAATGAGTAAATGCGCATGCATGACCCATGTGACTTGTACTATACCCTTTCTCATTATCGTATGCTTATATATGGCACAATGCTTTACTTTCCAAATGCAAATGCTTTACAAACGCTTAAAGGAAACATCAAGATTAGTAAGGAAGTTTCATGTTTGCCGCAACATATTTATAAGTTTAGAGTGGTGAAATACACGCAGTCTGTTCATTTGACGCGTGTCACATTTGACATATATATTAACAGTATATGCAAATAATCAACGTTTCAATTAGTGAATGTATGTATATATCAGAACATGTCCAGCTTAAGTGTCTTGTATTTTTACTTGCTATTAAATATTATTTTATTAAATACTCATTATATACAGTTAGCTAGTTGACCTATTTTGGAAATCATGTACGTACATGAAACAAATTCAGACAAACTATCGCTACATGTAGTAGTGTCTTCTTCTATGAATATATCAGACATAAAAATGTAGACAGAAGTTTTCATATAATTCTAGAAAATTACGTTCATATCAAGGGAACTATACTGAAAACAGCAAAGCGAAAGACAGTTCATTACACAGTGGTTCTACTTCATCATCATGATCGCAAGTGGAAACAATAGGAAAATCATCAAAATTCCACCCTCCACTGGTCATGAGATGATCACTACACTTAGTGCCGTAACCACTGTATGTTTATAAATAAAAATTTAAAAAATGCTGAAAAATAATATTGTAAAACATAGGGTATGTGCCCTTTGTGTTCATGTATCCGTTTATAGCGTTGTCAGATTTTATTGAATGTTTGATTATAGGGAGTAAGTGTTCGTAATTTATTTATCAAAAAAATTGTGTAATTAGCCAATTACTATGAGTGCACGTCATAATGTTCAGTACGCACGAAACTTTGCAGAGGAACGGATTAGTTTAATTTCTAAAACAAATATCAGTTTCTGCTTCATCTACGACTAACCAATTATCTCTAGGATCCTCCTCCCATCTCCATTGTGTTTGCCTTCTTTGACGAAATTTAAAACGAAGATGTAGAGCGGTGTAATGTCTTTCCATACGGAATGAAGAAAGATCAAAGTAGAAAATGAATCTAGATTGACCGTTAAATGCAAGAAAAATCCCCCAACTGTGTTCCAAAATTTCCAACTAAAAGCTAGCAATCGCTCTCGGCTTCCTTAAAAACATTTTGGAAAACTTAAACAAACTTATACGTTAGCAACGAAAGAGTGAAATCCCGATTTCACATACAGCATGCTTAAGTATTAATATCGTTGGATAGATTTGATGTTGGCCACACAGCAAGGGGCAAAGATGTGTGCGTACATAAAAGTATTTATCTAGTTTTCCGGTCCATGTAAAAAGATAGCACTTGACTGACTGAATTGCTTTTTGGAATTTTGCGATACATCAGCATATGAAAGATTATATTGTGCCTATACAATCCGAGTAAAAGGTCTTGCCCATGGACACACTAAGATGGTTGCCCCACTGGCCTGGGCAGGATAAGAGCTCTTAATCATTCTGATGGCGAGTTCAGCAAGCCAACCATAGAGCCACAGTATCTGAAACAGAGCAAATTAATGAAAACTGTTTCATGCTAATCTCTTAAACGGGTTGTGTATACATTTCAGGTTATCACGCATAAAATATATATTTATAAATTCCCTCAGAAATTTTCTTTTCTTTTTGTAAATTAAATTTCTGAGAATGTGATGAATTCTGCAATGAAATAATGACTTGTGGTGCCTTGTTATCGGCACGAATGTACCCAATCAGTGTTTGCTATCGATCCACAAATTCACACACTGACACGCATTTGAACTCACTGGTTGATTTACTTTTGCGTGCACGACAACTGAGGCATTTTCCTTAGAATTCTCTAGTTGTCGTTGTCCCCACTCAACTCTATAGAATATTTTTTTTTTCAGGAATGTGCTGTTTGTTCTAAAAATTATTCCAATATTTTGAATACTTTTAGACCCATTTATCTCTAAATTCCGACAAATTCTGGAAAATTCACTCCAAACAATATAAGCAATATAATACACATTTTAATCAAGATTACTGCTTGAATATCTATGCATCCTATTCCCTGCCACGTATCCGATGGTATTTCCTGCTCTAATATATAATCCTTTTAATGCCTTGGGTCAAGTGACTTTGTGGCAAATTCATTCGAGGGGATAATCAAAGATTATTTACCGTGCCTTTTCAGTAAATCGTTGAACATATGTTACCAATTACTCAGGTGGTTCTTGATGAAGAAGTGATGCAAGTGCCTCTGAGACGGAATCTTACGTTTCCCAAAATTGTTTCTGTATTTCTGCTAAATGCAACGGTGCACTCCTAATTGGATAGGGCTGTCGTTGTGTTCCCTAGATGGCTAAAGCGGTTTCATTCTTTTTTAAGGCCTACTGTAACAGTTCGAATAAGTTAATGGTGTATTCGAGTGTGTTTGTAACGTCGCGTTTCATACACTTCTATATCATTACTGGCGGAAAGCAGAGCTTTTGATTATATATGCAGAGAGAGAGAGCGAGAGAGAGAGAGAGAGAGAGAGAGAGAGAGAGAGAGAGAGAGAGAGAGAGAGAGAGAGAGAGAGAGAGAGAGTTTATTTAGTTCCAACATGACAGTAGTAATATAAAAGGCAGATCCTATATCTAAGACCTTTTTCACACCCTCCCCACTCTCAGAACAAATACAAATTACTTTCTCAGAGACCCTAAAACTCCCACCCCAAACGATTTACACAAAACTGAAAGGCAGATTTTAGCTCAGATATAATTCTATAACTTTACACTAATATATAACATGCATACCTAGACTTTGTAACAGATGTTGTCTAATCAATACGCCTAGCCGTTGCGCAGTATAAAAAATCAATATCTCTATGACAACCGAGCTATGTAACTGCCTTTGTCATACGGAGATGTGTTTAACTCAATCACGTGATTAGAATATTCCAGAATCGCCCACACGGAAAATTAATACGTTAAAGTGTCTCAAAACGGTGATGAGATTTTTTTAGATAATTAATTTTCAGAACAAGTATATATAAAGCGGTCAAATTCTCTCATAGTCATTGCGTGCTGCACTTTCAAGGGAGAGGACGTATTATACCGGGTGAATCAGGTAAGTGATATTATTCTTTAAGTTTAGATAATATTTCATACTTGTTTTGATAATCTTTTTCATACTTGCTGACCCTCATTGGTAGAATATCCGTTAACATACTGTCAATAATACGGAACTCGCGTATTAAATCGTCCATATCATATTTTATACCACGCAAATAAGATCGTATCTGATCAAGTAATTTTTTATAGGTGATACTAGCCGTTTGGCAACTATTTTTTTTAGTTGCGAGTCGAGGTTCAATCTTTTTACACGCTGTTGTAAGAGAAACACCAATGCCCGATATTATTAACAAAAACGGGTTTAATGATGCACCACTCGAAATTATACCAGATCCGGTCAATAACAGCGGTAAATATGATATTACTCGAAGTATTTTGTTATAATATTTATAACATTTTTTTCACGCACCAAAGTTTTTTATGATAAAATTTGTAATATTGCATTAGAGCGTCCACATCTTGTTTTGGAATTTCTTTTGAAATGTGATTGAAATCAAATATATATTTTTTCATTATATAATATTAATTTACAACAATGCTGGTTCTTGGTTTGATTAAGTAATTAATTGTGGTGTTTCAGCTACAAATTCCAAACACCACCAGTAAGACGTTGCGGTTATTGTTTGATCATCTGCTTCCAGTAAAAATATTTCTTCAGCATTTTTATTTAACACTATAGATACAACTCCAGAGAAAGCATCGGTTGAATGACGCCATGGAAATGTTGTAGTATAAATTTTAAACTTTGCAGAGCTAAAGATAGACAGTCTATAAACACCAGTAACTTCTGCGGTATGTTTGATAGTGTTATTTTGCTGTGACCATGTTGTTAATCCTGATGCTACTGTGTACACGATATTTTTAATTTGTCTGTGTGGAATTTTAATCAGATTAGTTTTTTGAACAATATAAGCATTCCACTGACAATGTCGTTGAGTTTCGTGTTAACGTCGGAGAGTTTTATTTCAACGGTTGGTTGTTCCCAAAAAAATTCTTTAAAGGGTTTGTTTATGTTTCTACGAAAATTTAAGAACGTTTCTAAATGTTTAGAAAAAGTAGCACTAAGTGTAGTCATTTCATCACCGATTGTTTTTAACGAAGTTGAAATAGGAATTTCCTTATCATCAACATACTTTTTTGTTGCAGCATCAAAATCATATTCCGGTGTTCTAAGATTATTAATGCCGTTGTTATTCATGTTGAGAAATGCGCGCATTATGCCACCGTTGGCCAATACGTACTTAGATTCTTGATCATCGACATATTTTTTTGTTGCGGCGTCTGTATCTGAGGCTGGGTTTCCAAGGTCTATAATTTTATTTTGATTCATAATAATGCTACCCGTAAATGAATCACCAGCTTTTTTGACATAATCGCTGACCGACGTACCGGAATCTTGTATCTTACCTTGATTTGTAAAAGTCACAATATTATTAACAACCGCGGTGGGAATTCGTAGAAGTACATTTGACAGTTGTACATTACTCGTCTTTAATCGTCCTTGTTTATCCTGGAAAATAACAACTTCATTTTGATCCAAACTTGTGAGATTTAATAAATTATCGATTTCATTTCTTAGCTGATCAAGAGTTGCGTACTTAGATAAGTCACCTTGATAACCTTCAGTCAATAAATCTCCTGTTAATGTTCCAAATTTTGTATAGTAGCTCATTATTTATTGTCTTACATAAAATTGTCAACATTACTTAGTTTAATATTACATAAAATTATATAACAACGATGGCAAAATCGTCGATATTAAACTTTGATACAGAGCGGTTGGTGAAACATAAACATAACAATGAACTTCCAGATTGTCATTATCTTATTGTTGGGCGAACTGGATCTGGAAAAACAAATTTGCTTATGAACTTACTTCTCAGCGATAATTTTAACTACGATCGAGTTTATATTTATACGATTAATCCACAGCAAGATAAGTACGAGCTACTAAGCGAATATAATGACAAACTTCGTGATGATCTTGAGGCTGGTGAAGATTTTTTAATAATCAGACAGCCAGAAGATCTTATTCCAGTTAATCAACTTGATGCATCTGAACATAAGATAGTAGTTTTGACGATATTCCGCTAAATAATACAGAGATGAATAAAATAAGATCATATTTTTCACTATCGCGAAATAAAAAGTGTAATTCTATTTATTTAGCTCAAGGTTTTTATAATGTTGACAGATTTATTCGGCGAAATACCGGTTGTTTTATATTATTTCCGGGATTGGACAATGTTGACGTCAGAAATATTGCAAACGAACAATGCGGTGACGTAACAAAAGATAAATTTATCGAACTTTATCATAAAGCTACAAAAGATAAATATAACTTCTTCTTATTTGATAAACTTACACATGATCCAACTAAAATGTTTCGCTGTTGTATTAACACTTACTTACAGTAAGGCGTTTCAATTTTATAAAATTTATATATAACAATTATGGACAAACGAGCAAAATATAGAAAACATATAGAAGATCTAAAAAAACTGGCTCAATCTCAAGCAGAATTTAAGCAAAGGGTACAACAGGCACGACGCGGGCAAATAACTGCCGCAGAAACAACAGCTACGATTCTTAAACCAGTTACTGAAGCACTACTTGGAAAACAACCTGAAACTAGGACACTGTCAGACGAAGAAGTTAAAAAACTTCAAGAAAAAGGTTTAGTCGGGCTTGTTAAGGAACAACAAGAAGCAGCTGCTGCAAAAATTATTAGAAGATCTGATGAAGAAAAGTTAAAGTTAGCTAGAGAACTTGTAAAACATATTGCTGATCCTGCTGATAGACAAGCTGAACTAAGACTGATATTAAATAATCCACTTTTACTTGAACAAAGATTATCAGAAAGAGTATCAGTTGAACCGATTGGAAGAATGTTAGACGAGATGAAGGAAAAAAGTAAAGGTCAAATAGCACTAGAGGAGATGCGTGAGGAAGAAAAAAGATGGCGAGAATCAATTAGAAAAGAACATGGACTAGATATCCAAGACGAGCAAAATGTTAAAGATATTCTAGAGCATATAAATAACGAAATAAGAGATTTTGAGTATGAGTCGTTTAACGAAAAATACAATTTTAAAAATGTGAGAATACGAGATATTAAAAAAACTGATTACAACGCTGAAGAAAAAATTGAAGAGCTAGAAAAATTTAAAGAAGAAAATAAGAAACATTTATACGATGTAAAACCGGAAAATGAAAACTACTATTACAGTTCCAGACAATACCGACATTGGATTATCGCTGATCTTTATATCAAAGCTATTCGTAATATAAAAGATAACAAATATCGTAGTCATCCCAATAGTGGTTTGAGTAGTGAGGCAAAAGAAATAGATCAAATACGTATGAAAGCTGATAAAGTTGCCTCAAAGGACATAAATCCTATTGAAAGACAAATTGAATTAAGTCGGTTGGTTGATAATTATGATGAACTTAGTGAAAGATTAAAGACAGCTTCAGACGTAAAAACTGGAACTGGTGTAAAAATATTTACATCAAATGTTGAAGTGATAGGTAGATTGATGCTATTAATATCATCAAAAGAAGCTGGTAATATTAGTGTTGAAATTGATAATGAAATTGTTGATATACTTGATCATCTAAGATCAGAAAATTTATTAACATCTGACGAGTATGAAACTTTACACCGCGACTTAATCTAGGTGATTTAATTTTATAAAATGATTTAATATTAAAAATGTCAACAACACTATTGTTCGACTCGAGTCAAACGACAGAAAATAGCACAAACTTTTTAGTAAATTACAATCCGCCAATACAACTAGATCCTGCTAAACAATATGAGATTGGATTAATTTCCTGCACTTGTTGGAATGCCATGGCTAACGTGAAAACTGATGTTAATGATGAAATTTCATTTACTCCGGTTACAGCATCTCCAATATCTATAACAAGAAGATTAAAAATTCCACAAGGAGCTTATAACATTTCTGATCTAAACAGGGTTATAAAAGAAATAATAACAAAAGCTGGTGGTGTGGCTGATAATTTCGAGTTGGCAGCGAATTATAACACGTTACGAGCTAGGATAACACTGAGAAATATGACTATCGGTTTTGAACCAAGAGAAAGAAGTATTGCACAACTGATAGGATTCACTGGTAAAGTTTATAGTGCTCTTGATCAGGCTATTACATATGACGGTGAACTGCCAGTAAATATAACAGAAGTAAACACAATACTTGTCAATTGTTCTATTGCAACTGGATCTCACACATCAAAAGGCAGTAAGGGACAAACAATTTACAGTTTCTCGCCAGAAGTTCCGCCAGGTTCTCTCATGCAAATTACTCCGAGGCAGATTATCTATTATCCGATTAATGTTGAAAATCAAATATCAAGTATAATAATGCAATTAACAGATCAATCTGGTAGGCAATTAGATCTGAACAACGAAATTGTTACATATTATTTACACTTACGCGTACAATAACAAAGTTATTGCGACTTCGTGATTGACAATAAAAATTATACAACCTCAAATATAATGAAACAGAGAAAAAAAAATTATCGAAGAAAAATAGTAGGAGGATTTTTTGGAAATATATTTACTAAAGTTATTGAAAATGTTCCGGGAATCGCGCGTAAAGTTGCACCAATTGCACTTGACGCAGGTAAAACTTTTGCAACTGGAGCCGCATCTGCCGCTGGAACTGCGGTGGGACAAAAAATAGCTGATAAAATAAAAGGCGCACCGTCCACATCTGATATAAAACAAGTTATATCAGAAATCGCTCCAACAAAAGAAACTCAACGTGCTATGATAACAACAACGAAAAAACTTTTATCACCGAAAGGCGAGCAGATTATATAAATATTAATATCTAAAGTAACGGCGCCGCAATAAAATTTTATATAATCTAATAAATAAAAAATGTCTGTTAAAAATTATCTCGATTTAGCAGAAACTTATGACACCGATGACACTGTAACAGAATTTGTGTACGTTGAGTATCTCGATGAAAATTCTAATGAACCAAATAAAACTGGTATTAGAACATTTAATACTCGAGACGAAGATGTATTTCTGCTGCCACATAAGGCAATGTTAGAAGTTCGCGGTCAGATTATGACAGTGGCCAATCCACCTGTTGCAATTGCAGCTGGAACAGAAGTAGCTCTTATAAATAACGGCTGGTGTTTATTCAAAAGTGCTAGATATCAACTAGCTAATCAAACTGTTGAGGATATTTCAAGTCACTTACAAGTTGCAAGTACAATCTTAAATATTATTTCGTTTTCCGATGATTACTCCAGATCAACTGCAACGAACATGATGTGGTTTAAAGATACTGGACGTGGTGTAGCAGAATCAACCGAACTTTTCAGGAGAGGTGTTATAGCACACGGAGCTGATGCTGCTGCAGATCTTCCAATTGTGAGAAATTTTCTTATTGATAATGCTGCTGCTTTAGGTATAGCTGCACCAGCTGCAGGTGCTAACGCAGACGCTGTGAGACTCTCACTTACTGCAGCTTGTAATAATCTTGGTATAACACCACCAGCTGCAGGTGCAGATGCCGTTGCAATGTTAGATATAATTATTAACTCAATTGACGTAAAAAATCCGCGTTATAATGAAGGTTTTGCTAAAAGAAAGGCACTTGCAGAAGGATCACGTCAAATTACAATGATGCTTCCGTTAAGTACAATATTTGGATTTTGTCGCGATTACGATAAAGTATTTCGTGGAGTTAAACATACACTTATTTTAGATCGGGCAGAACAAAACGACTGCCTATTTCGATATAGCGGAGCTGATGTACAGTTTATCATAAACAAACTTGCGTTGTGGATGCCACGAATAACGCCGTCGGTCATAAAAGCGTCAGAACTAAATAGCATACTCGATAAATATACAAACAAGATTTATTTTCAGCAACATAAAATATATCAAACAGCGGTTCCAAATACTACTGACTACACATGGCGAGTTACAACAACATCAAGCGAACAACTTCCGAGGCAATTGTTTGTTGTATTTCAACAGCAAGAGCGACGTGGTAACCAACAACAAAATAATGCGATATTTGATAACGCTAATGTTAGACGAATATATGCTAGACTAAATTCGAAGCAGTATCCAGAACGAGCGATAGAATGTAATTTTACAGATGACGCTAATAAAAATGTTACTCGACCGTACATGTATTTACTCGACGCAGTACAAAAATATCAAGATGTTGAAGATGGATCTCAGATATCAGTAGAGGAATTTCGTACACTTTATCCAATATTTTATTTTGATGTTAGTAAACATAGCGAGCGAGCAGTTGACTCAACAGCTGATATTGAAATTACCTGGACATTAGGAGCAGTTCCAGTAGCGCAGTTGTACGTGTACGCGTTAGTGATCAGCGACAGATTTGTTACGATAGACTCCGTTGGAGGTAAAATGACGGTACAAGTTTAATCTGCAATCGTTATATAAGATGACAAAATATATTGTAAAAGAAATATATTTGACTGATGGTCAAGTTAAAAAATTAGCAGCTGCTGTTGCAAAGCAGAGACAGGTATCATTAAAGGTTAATCCTGGCTCTCAAACGGGTATTTTAACAAAATTAATGTTAACCAAAAATCAAGCAAATAAATACGATCGCAAAAAACCTTTTGTTTTAAACTTAAGTACCACACAAATAACAGCGATGTCCCACCGCATTGTGGTGGAAGGTGGTTTCTTTGGTCCGGCATTATCAGTACTAGCTAGCACTATAATACCAAAAATGTTACCGGTGTTAGGTACATTAGGATTAGCAGCAGCGTCTGGCGCAATATCTGGCGCACCGAAAAAAGCAGTTGAGGGTAGTGGTATAAAGAAAATAGTCTAAAGCTTAATTTTATGTGACCGATAAATATAATGCCCAATGCAACGCATCGACGAAAAACCACAACGAAAAAAAAGAAAACGAAAAAACGAAATCGAACAAAACAAGGAGGAATTATTCCTTTCGCTCCACTTTTGGCGGGACTAGCGGGAAGTCTATTGCCAAATCTGCTAGGAATCGGACGTGGTCTAACATTGCCGGGAACACGGCCACCCCGCTAAGTAACTTTAATATACTTGATAAGTTAAAATCAGTTCCCAGATTTCACGGAGTTTATTCTAAAGATGAACTTAGCACTGTACCAGCGCAAGCGACATCGTCGCTGGGTTCATGTGTGATAAATATACAAGATTTCAATGACGGATCCGGCACGCATTGGGTAGCAGTTTATAATAACAATTATTTTGACTCGTTTGGACTTCCTCTGAGCGATGCAGTAAAAAAAATATATAAACAAAAAAAAGATAAAATAATATATTATTCGTCCAATCAACTTCAACCTGTTGGAACTTCTGCTTGCGGATATTATTGTATAATGTTCATTAAACAGATGTCAAAAGATCCTAATTTTTTAAAGTTTATTTTGCAGTTTGATAAGCAACCTTCTCACGCTAATGATGAGATTGTAATTAATTTTTGTAAAGCTATCTAAAGCTTGCAATAAATTTTATCTAAACTTACAAATATATAATGTCAACATATTGTCTCAAATGTAAAACTAAAACAGAAAATAAGGATGAGACGACGGAAAAAACAAAAAATAATAGAATGATGCTAAAAAGTATTTGTGCAATCTGTGGAAAAAGAAAAAGTATGTTTTTAAAGAAAACGTCTGGAGCTGGTTGCCCTCCTGACAAGATTATTTTAGTAGATGACTAAAAATATAGAATGATATGCAAGTGCGATTCTGACAGAGATTTATGCCTCGAGCAAAATAAAATTGTCACATATTGTCAACGTTGTAACAACAGAGAAATAATAGGTACAGGTATAGATATACATAAATTAATTGGCAAATTACCAAAACCAAAAGGAGGTTGGACATTGCCAGGTCATAAATACACTGGACCTTATAATCCTCTTGATAAACAACTTGACGAGAACGATAATCCGCTGCCAGGACAGGAGCCTTATAATCAAGTTGATGCAATAGCAATGCGTCACGATATCTGTTATCGTGATCATGAAAACTCAAAATCAGATTGTGATAAAGTAATGTTAGACGAATTACGTGATATGGAGCCAACAAATCTACGAGAACGTTTTGATAGAAAGCTGGTACAGGGTTTTATTGGAGCAAAATATAAATTAGGACTCGGAAAGGAATTGTATGACGATCTCGCAGCCGAACTACACAAACCTAAAAAAAAAGTTTACGCGACGTAAAGTTGTCGCAAATGCCGTTGATGATATCTGGGCGATAGATTTAGTTGATGTATCAAATCTAGCAGAATTTAATGATAATAAGAAATACTTGTTTAATGTCGTAGATGTTTTTAGCAAATATGATTTTAGTGTACCTGTTTCGGATAAGACAGGAACGTCGATAACTGATGCTTTAAAACAAATAATAACAAGTACGGAAAGAAAACCGAATAAAATCTGGACCGATCACGGAGCAGAATTTTTTAATAAAAAGTTTGAGCCGTTTCTAGAACAAAATAACATTAAAAAGTATGTTACAGGAAACGAGGGTAAAAGTGTCGTAGTAGAGCGATTTAATCGCACTCTAAACGAAAAAATACACAAATATTTGACAGCTAAAAATACCAATAAATATATTGACAATTTACAAAACATTGTTGACGAATATAATAACACGAAACATCGAACCACTAAACTATCGCCAAACAACGCAATGAAAAATCCGATATTAGCAAACGAAAACATGTACCGCAGACATAAATTTAAAGTCGGTGATAAAGTTAGAATTTCTTTGACGAAAAAAACATTTGAAAAAGGATTTACTCCAAACTGGTCTGAAGAAGTATTTGTTGTTGACAAAGTACTTTTGACAATACCTGTAACATATGCGTTAAAAGATTTATTAGGTGAAACAATAACTGGTAGTTTTTACGAGCAGGAACTTCAGAAAACTGAACAAGATGTTTTCGTTATTGAAAAAGTTATTAGGAAAAAAGGTAATAAAAGTTTAGTCAAATGGCGTGGGTATAGCGATAAATTTAATAGCTGGGTACCAACTAAGTCAATTCAATAATGTTATTATAAATTTGTTCGTACTTATGTTTAATAGATTTACATTTTATTGGTTTACATAATGAAATTAAATGCAATTTTCTTTCATTATCAACTGGCATTAAATTAAATATCTTAGCAAAAATAAAATCATATTTTATACTTCTTCGCTGGCCAGTTATTTTTATATTTAAAAATGGTCTGATAAGCTGCCAAAATATTTGTTGTTCGGCAACAGTAAAATTAAATTTTATTATTTTTTTAGCAATATGATACTTAACATTATATCGTCCAGTTGTTGGTCTGCTGTAATTTGATCTGTCAGTGACGGTGACTATTTCATTATCATCGTCAGACTCGTTGTTGTATAAAATATCATCTTTGCTATAACTAGCAGATTTGTCTATTATATCATTGACAACTTTGTTGCTAGTGGTTGTATCACTAGTGATTTTATCGCTTGAGATTGTATCTTCTGCATATATTTCAGCAAGTCTTTCAATCAAGTTCATGTTATAATATATTGTTATCTAATTTATTGTTATAAGATATGACTGACGAGGTAAAATATCATCAAAAAGTTAATGTATTAAACTATAACGAACTAGCTGAAGCAGTTCGAAAATGTCTGTCAGGTTATAGTGTATATTCCGTTGACGTTATTGTTATGCAAGGTGATTCTCATAAAATATTGCTAACAGCAGCAGAAAAAAATAAACTTAATGAAAGTGCACTAATGACGTTAAAATTTGATCGAGATGATATTATAGCGTTTGCACATCATTGCTTGACTAAGAAGGAGCTATCAAATATATTTAATAATCATATCTAAAACTAAATCTATCAAATGTTGACATTGACGTTGTTGTTTTAGTTATGCCGTCGGCAACGTCTATTACTCTTTGTGGATGAATTTTAAGATGCTTTGCTGCAGCCGATATTGATCTAAATTTCATTTCTTCTCCAGTTTCTAAATTTACTGAAATAACTGATCTTTTAGGGTTTCTGAAATTAGATCCACTAGAATTAGACCCACGTCGGGTGTTTTCTTCTGGTGTAACTAGATCTAAATTTTCTAAACGATTATCAGTTTTAATTTTGTTAATATGATCGATAACTAAATTATCTGGAATAACACCATTAAATACTTCATAAACAAAACGATGAGACTGATAAGTAACTTGATCGACTAGTGTTCCTCTAACAGTTACCATGAGATACCCCATATTACTCATAGCACCAACAACATTTTTAGTTTTTCTGTTTCTTATAATACCGCGATCGTTAGCCTCGTATAAATCAAATATTGGATGTGGTTGAAATTCGTCTTGTAAAGATAAGTTTTCAATATTATCATCAGTGACAGCACCGTTAAAATGCTATACACGTTGTCCTTCTGGAATATTATAGCAGAATAATGTATAAATAAAATCTTTTCTAAACATTTCTATTCTCTTGGTACCATACCCACCTACTTTAATCTTATAACCTGCTGGTGTTAATCTTCCAACAGGAAAATTGTGTATGATATGTATCACCGAACCTATTTCATTTCCAGCGTATAGCTCATACTTAGGGTGAGTATAATAATGTTCTTGCTCGTATGCGCTTGTCATTTATACTATAAGGATTTTATATCTCTAATTGTTTTTTTACGTAATTTGTAATTAAATATAAAAATACTGATATAACAATGTTAAAATTGCGTGATATAGCCAAGAAGAGCCTTATTGGAGAACCTGAAAAAATAGCGACTGCTTTTACAGGATTTGACAACAGTTATCGGTTCGATAAACAAATCATACTGGTAAATTTTACTGCAGAAAATCTTTACCACCTGTTAGAGCCAACTGCAAAACGTGAACTTGAAAAACATAAGGGTATAAGAATATTAGTGCAATATCACGTTATATTTTC
Source organism: Megalonaias nervosa (assembly GCA_016617855.1). NCBI lineage: Eukaryota > Metazoa > Mollusca > Bivalvia > Unionida > Unionidae > Megalonaias > Megalonaias nervosa. The sequence goes on along the minus strand of JAECUM010009580.1, from coordinate 38,256 downwards.
AAAACTACTTGTGACGGAAGAATCGACTAACACGGAAACTACGGACCCTTATATTAATGCAAAATCAAGGCGTGTTTTGTTTGGTACTGATCTTTTGTCACTAGCTAATGAAATACACCAAGAAATCTGGAAAAAGTAGAAGAATTTACCGAATCGGGTTCGGGTTGGAAGTTTGAAATGATCAAGGAAATTTTATTTCACACAATGAAATATGACGCATTACGCGGTAGTTCGTATATCGACCTGCCACCAAAAATAAAAAACAAAAAATGTTGTATAAACATAAAAAACTTTGATAACAAATGTTTCCAATGGGCTGTTCTTTCTGCGTTATTTCCAGCAGAAAAAAATGCTGATCGTGTTGAGAAATATATCAGTCACGTGTCAAGATTAAATTTTAAAGATATTGACTTTCCAGTGGCAGAAAATCAAATACCAAAGTTTGAAAAGCAAAACAATGTTTCGATCAACGTTTTCGGACTTGATGAAAAAGAAAAGGTCTATCCAAGATATATTTCAGAAAAAGCTTCACAATCGACTATAAATTTATTGTTTTATAGATATCATTACGTTTGGATCAAAAACTTTAATGGACTAGTTGGTGGACAGTATAATAAACGAAAGAAGAAAACATTCTTTTGTTATCGCTGCTTACACGGTTGTAATGACCATGAAAAATTACAAAAGCATTTGCAGTACTGTAGTGACGTAAAACGAATAACAATGCCGTCCAAAGAAAATAGCGTGTTACAGTTTGTCAATCACCATCACAAGCTAAAAATTCCTTTCGTTATATACGCTGATTTCGAATGTTTACTTCAACCTGTACTTGGCGTAGAAAATAATCCCAACCAATCGAGTACAAGGAAAACTCAAAATCATGTTCCGTGTGGAGTAGCGTATAAGATAGTTTGTTGCGCTGATTCGAGATTATCTAAACCAATCAAATTATATCGTGGTAAAAATCCAGCTGTTTGGCTTCTCAAGCAGTTGATTAGCGAAGTTGATCATATATTTAATCGTTTGAAAAGAGTAACTCCAATGATAAAACTGACATCTCAGCAAGAATCTGATCACGAACAAGCGGAATTTTGTCATATTTGTGAAAAAGCTTTTGACGATAACAAAAAAGTTCATGACCATTGTCATTTGACCGGACAGTACCGTGGAGCGGCTCATGATCAATGTAATTTAAAATTTCATGCTCAAGATTTTATTCCAGTTATTCTTCACAACTTTCGAGGATATGATAGCCACATTATCGTAGAAGCTTTTGGTGATCCTGACGTAAAAGCTCGTTTAAAACTCAATAACGTTATCAAATGCATTCCAAATAATTTTGAAAAGTATATGTCAGTTACTTTAGGTAAGTTGCGTTTTATTGACAGCATGCAGTTTATGAAAGCATCGTTAAATAAGCTTGTAAAAGGCTGTAGTAAGTTTGATAACCTACAAGACTGTTTTGGAGATAAATACAATCTACTAACCAAAAAAGGAGTATTTCCGTACGAGTATCTTGACGATTGGAGTAAATTTGATGAAACAGCTTTACCTGACAAGGACAAATTTTATTCACAACTTAAAAATAAAAATATAACCGATGACAAATACAAATACGCGCAAGATATCTGGAAAGAATTTGATTGCAGAACATTTGGTGATTATCACGATTTGTACCTAAAAACAGATGTTTTACTATTAGCAGATGTTTTTGAAAGTTTTCGAGAAGTGAGTTATAATAATTACGGACTAGATCCTTGTTGGTATTATTCTGCTCCCGGGTTGTCATGGAACGCTTTGTTAAAATTTAGTAAGGTAAAGTTAGAATTACTGACTGACGTTGATATGTTCAATTTTATCGAAAAAGGTATTCGAGGTGGCATTAGCATGATCATAAAAAAATATGCTGAAGCAAACAACAAATATTTGAAAGAGTATAATCCTGAGCTTCCTTCGAAGTATATTATTTATCTAGATTGCAATAACATGTACGGTTATTCTATGGCAGAACCAATGCCTTTTGGTGGATTTCTTTGGATCACGGCTGATCAATTTCTATCAGAGACAGAAAAAAAGATACCCGACGATGTTTCGTATTTCGTTGAAGTTGATCTCGATTATCCAACTTGGCTACACAAATTGCATAACGATTATCCTTTCTGTGCGGAATCGATGGTCATAGATTATAGTTTATTATCTCAGGAACAACAAACGTCAGCATCACCAAGACGAAATTCTATGGTCAAAAAACTAGTACCAAATTTACTTGATAAGAAAAATTATGTTTTGCATTACAAAGTTTTAAAACAAGCAGTCGATGCTGGTCTCGTGTTGAGAAAAGTTCATCGTGTACTAAAATTTAATCAATCAACTTGGATGAAAGGTTATATTAACTCGAACACTTCAAGAAGAGCTGTGGCAAAATCTGATTTTGAGAAAGACTTTTTTAAGCTCATGAACAATTCCGTTTTTGGTAAGACGATGGAAAATATTAGAAAACGCGTAAATATCGAACTAGTTAATGATATTAATCGCAGAAACAAACTTCTGTCAGACGATGATTTTGTTAGCATGAAAATATTTAATGAAAATCTTGTCGCGATACAAAGAAGAAAAACAAATCTAAAACTAAACAAACCGATTTACGTTGGAGCTTCCGTGTTAGATTTATCAAAGTGGTTGATGTACGATTTTCATTATAATTTTGTTAAAAATCAATGGCCGTCCAGTAGATTATTGTTTACTGATACCGATTCGCTCGTATATGAAATCGAATGCGAAGATATTTATCAGGACATGTACGATAATCGACATCTGTTTGATCTTTCTGATTACCCTTGTGACAGTAAATTTTATGACAACACGAACAAGAAGGTTATTGGTAAGTTCAAAGATGAAATGAACTCAATCATCATCAAATACTTTATCGGATTGCGTAGTAAAATGTATGCAGTATTGTTAGATAATGATGAAATAAAGAAAAGAGCAAAAGGTCTGTCTGACTATTTTGTTACAAAGTTTATGAAATTTGATGATTACAAGTACGCGCTTGATGGCGGTGTTAGTTTTATAAGAGCAATGGCTATTCGAACGAATCATCATAAACTAGAAACAGATGTCATTATCAAACGCGGATTGAGTAATTTTGATGATAAACGTTACTGTTAAAATGGGGTAGATACATTTGCACTTGGGTATTGTCATGATGATAGATCTATACTAGATATTATCTTTTCCGACTGAAATTTTATCTAAACTAAAGAAATAATGTTTGAAAATTTGACAGTGACAAATAGCTACAATAGCAAGATCAAATATCTAATGATGGACGGCAAACAATTGACAGTTGAAATTAATAATGAAACATCAGGTATATGTTTTAGTGGAACTCGTGACAAGCTAAAACTTTCGCTTATCAGATCTGATGACAGCGAGTATTTCAATTACCTCGAGCAATTGTATCAAAAGTTGCTAGCGGAATTTAAAAACTTTCATGATCCGATCAGTCAACAAAAATATACTAAACTTACAATTGATCTTGATCGGTCAAAAATATATTTTATCGACAAAAAATATCCTCTCAACAAACTTCAAATAAAAGATTTGTTCGAATGTCGTCGTTGTGTGAGCGGTAAAGTAAAGTTTAGTCTCTATCATCATGATAATGAAATATTTCTAATGTCAACAGTTGAAATATTAATCATTGGTGATGAAATATAAATAATATCACTTACCTGATTCGCCCGGTATAATATGTCCCCTTGAAAGTGCCTAAGAAGAAAATTCTACCTTCCTTTTATACTGAAAAATCTGCGTTGGCGTTTCCTGGAAATTCCATGTAATTATGAATCATTCTGAGACTTATTCTTTCTAAGAATCATTAATTCTGAGAATCGCTAATTCTGAGAATAACAATAATCATTCATTCTAAGAATCTCTAATTCTAAGAATAACAATAATTACTCTTCTAAAACACATTAATTCTGAGAATTGCTCATTGAAACTCATTAATTCTGAGAATCGCTCAATCACTCATTCTAAGAATCATTAATTCTGAGAATCACTAATTCTAAGAATTACAGTAATCATTATTTCTGAGAATCATTAATTTTAAGAATTACAATAATCATTAATTCTGAGAATTATAATAATCATTAATTCTGAGAATTACAGTAATCATAAATTCTGAGAATTATAATAATCATTAATTCTGAGAATTACAGTAATCATAAATTCTGAGAATTACAATAATCATAAATTCTGAGAATTACAGTAATCATAAATTCTGAGAATTACAGTAATCGTAGTAAAAATAAGACAGATCGGCTAAAACATTAATAATTGGTGACGAGGTATAAATAATATATGAAAAACGTCACTTACCTGATCTCGCCCGGTAAAGATTCCCCTTGAACGTGCAGCGGTGAAGTGACTATGAGAGAATTTGAACGCCTTATATACTAGTGATTTGGAATGTTCTAGAAAGTCACGTGATTGAGATTCTAGAAATTCCCGATCTTCTACCTGATTCTAGAAAATCACGTGATTGAGTCTGACACATCTACGCATGACTAAGGCAGTTACCTAGCTCCGTTGTTATGGAGATATTGATTTTTTTAGATTACACATAGCGTTAAAGGCTTGGCTCGCGCTCTATAGACAATATTGATTAGGCAACATCTGTTACGAACAAAGTCTAGGTATTGTGTAAAGTTATAGAATTATATTTGGGCTAGAACTCTGGGTTTAGTTTTGTGTAAAATCGTTGGGGTGGGTGTTTTAAGATCTCGAGAGGGGTAATTTGTATTTGTTTGGAGGGTTGGGAGAGGGGTTAAAAGGTCTTTGAGATAGAATCGGCCTTATATAATACTACTACATGATGAGTCTGTCTGAATTTTAAACGCAATTTTATGAGGTTCTGTCAATATGGAAACAATGGGAATTATCATTTAAGCCTCATCACAGAAATGGCACTTGGTGGCGTTATGTATATTTAATCTAATTGTTTGTTTGTTAGTTTTCATTGCTTTTAATTTCTATACATGCTATTGTAATGTAACATTGTTTACTGGACTTGACCTTCTCCAAAATAGAGTTCATTTCTGCTTGGCCTGATTGACTTTTTTTTATATTTCATTTATGTAAACAACTAAAAATGGCTTCATTATACTCTATGTGTATGAGCTTAGTAACCAAATCATTATTCAAGTAAACAACCTTTTTTATTTTTTTAATCTGCCTCAGAGTAAGAATCATTAAGTTGAGTCAAGATCACACCTGGACTACGTGATATTTATCATGTGCCAATTGGTAACATCTTCAATATTTTCCAGAATGAACTTTTGACCCTCATCCGGAAATCTGTTTTGCGTCTTAATTAGTCATATAACTGATGTTTTGATAAAGGTTTGTCAGTTGGGCTTAAAACACTTGACACGTTAAGTTGTCTTATGTTGTGTCCAGTTTGGGCTGGATTTTATTTTCTTCAAATCACTAAATTCAAGTGATTATTTTCCCTGGAAATACAAAAGTACTCTGATACTTCTTGAACAAAGACATTCATTAGAATGTATACTGAATTCAACCCTGGAATAATATTTCTGTGATTCAACAAGAGACTGTTGACACGTCAGTATTTCGCTGACCACAACAGACACGTTATCGCCTTCAATTTTGGATCTCTTCGGGACTAGAAATAGGTTTTATTCAGGACTTTAATTACTAGGACTTGTGTCTTTAATTCTTGGATTATTTTTGGATTTAATTCACATTATCGTAAGTTCTTTTTTCTCATTTTTCACTTTGTGTTCTAGGGAAATAGATTATTTGTTAAATTATACAAAGCTTGTTGTCTTCATTCTTTTCTGTTACTTATTTTAAGAGCATAGACTAGTATCAGAAAATTGTGGGCTCGTCCGGGATACGAATTTTGCTAACATATTTAAGAACACTCTGTTTTTGAAATTTAAATTCTCCTAGTTTCTTAATTTTAAATCCCCAGTATTACCTCACACTTTAGAAATCTTTAGTGAAATCAGCAAGCTTTTACAATGTCATCAAAAGTGGAGATCTTTGTTTCAATTCCTACCCAGGAACAGTTAGACTTCTTGAAAAGAGATGAATTGCTTTAACTTGCCAGAAAATATGATCTTTCTGAGGCAAAAATCATCTTTAACAGAGCAAGAAATAAAAAATATTTTGGTCTAATATTTGGTGGAAAAGAACGTTTTAGATAAAAGTACTTTGGTTTCGATTAGTTAGTATGTATCAGACTCTAACACAAAAATAAAGGAATTAAAATTAAAATACGAGATGGAATTAGAGTTAACAAACCTTGAACTTCCGAAAGATAAGGAGAAAAACAAATGCTATTGGAGAAAGAGGAGAGAGAAACAAATACAGTTACAGAAAGAAGACAAATAAATGCCTTTGGAGAAAGAGGAGAGAGACAAACAAATGCAGTTACAGAAAGAAGAGAAACAAAAGCAAATGCAACTAGAATTGCAGAGAGAAGGAGACAAGGAAGAAAGGAAACATCAATTTAGATTAAAAGAATTAAAGCTGACAAGTGAAAAGTACGTTCCCACTTTACATACAAATTCAAGTTTTGATGTTACTAAGAATATTTGGTTAGTGCTCCCATTTAGAGGAAAAGAAGTAGACAAATAATTTCCTCATTTTGAAAACAAAATTGCTGAAAATTTTAAATGGCCAAGGGAGCATTGGACTCTATCATTACAGTGTGCACTTTTCGGCAACGCCGGAGACATCTATCCTCCCCTGTCGGTACACCAGAGTGCTGACTATGATCTGGTTAAGGAATTCATCTTAAATGGTTATGAGTTAGTCCCTGAGGCGTATCAGCAAAAAGTCAAAAACTATAAAAAAAGAAGCTGGACAAACTCAAGTCGAATTTGCATGAGAAAAAGAGCAATTATTTGACAGGTGGTGCTTAGCCAAGAAAGTTGATCAAGATTACGAAAATCTAAGACAACTCATATTACCTGAAGAGTTCAAGATCTGTGTCCATAGTGACATTAAGACTTATCTTGATGAGCATAAGCTCGAAACCTTGAAAAATGCTGCTCGTACTGCTGACGAGTATTCCTTAGCTCATAAAGTTTCTCTAGTAAATAAGTCTTCCACTCAGCAGTCCTCTGGTAAAAAAGAATTTCAGCCTGATACGAGCCCTTCCAAATTTCAATCTGTCACAACTTTTAGAAATCAAGTTTCTGATAAGAATGATCAGAAATCCTTATTTCTTCCTACGTGTACCAACTGCAAAAAGAAAGGACACGTTATTTCTGATTGCTACAAATTGAAATATAAGCAACATAATCAAGACAGACCTATTCCAACTGCTCTTATTTCTAAGAGGTCAAAGTCACGGTCATGTATTGAAAGCAATACATGTGTTGGGTCTAATAAACCCCAGTCTGATTTTATTATGGAGAATTATGAACTGTTCATGTCGAAGTGTTCTATATCACTCATGGGTGATTCGACCCGTTCTATCCCTATCAAAATTTTAAGGGACACGAGAGCTTCTCAGAGTCTTTTGTTATCAGGTACTTTGCCTTTTTCTGAGAAGTCTTCTTCTAATGAGAGTGTTCTTATTCAGGGAGTAGAGTGCGGCTTTGTTAATGTTCCTCTCCATTGCGTAAATTTGTCATCAGACTTAGTCTCAGGACCAACAGTGTCTTCTTTACCCATTGAGGGCATTCATTTATTACTAGGCAATGACCTAGCTGGAGATAAGGTTGTGGTTAATCCATTTGTAACTGACAAGCCTTGTTTGGATCAGAAAGTCGATCCTATTGAAAAAAAAATTCCCTGATTTACATCCAACTTGTGCTGTTACCAGAGCTATGGCAAAGAAAGCTCTTGAGAATGATGTTGATCAGGCAAGTATTCCTTTCTCTGACACATCTGCTGGCCAAGCTTTTGATCAGGTCACTTTCTCTCCTTATTTGGATCAATCAAAGGGTATTGATCACGGTGATCCTCCTTTAACTACTCATTCTCTTTATTCTAATCAGGGTAACAAACGACAATCACTTGTCGTCGAACAGGAGAAAGATCCCGAGATCTCCTATTTGTTTCAAAGGACCATTGGTTAAACTGAAGCCACAGTGGCACCTGTTTGTTATTTCATTAAAAATAGGATTCTTATGAGAAAATGGAGACCTCCCGAGGTACCTGCTGGTGATATGTGGTCAGTGAACTATCAAAATGTAGTTCAAAATGATACAGACAGGAAATTCTTCGTCTGGCCCATGAAACTCCTCGGGCTGGTCATTTAGGGGTTAATAAGACTTATCGCAAGATTTTGAATCACTTCTCTTTCTAAAAATTAATTACAAGTGATGTCTGTAAATACTGCAGATCTTGTCATACTAGTCAAATGGTAGGAAAACCCAATCAGAAGATACCTAAGCTCATCTGCAACCTATTCTTGCATCTGACGAACCAGTTAGCAGAATAATGGTAAATTGTGTTGGCCCCTTGCCTAAGACCAAGTCAGGCAACCAATACTTGTTTTGACCATAATGTGTGCGTCAACAAGATTCCCAGAGGCAATTCCTTTGAGGAATATTGAAATTAAAACAATTGTAAAACCTTTGATTAAGTTTATTACTCAATCTGGCCTTCCCAAATATGTCCAATCTGATCAAGGGTAAAATTTTATGTCTGGAATTTTCCAGCAAGTTATGTTCGAATTAGGCATCCAACAATTCAAATCTTCTGCCAATCACCATGAGAGCTAAGTGGATTTAGAAAGATTTCATCAAAATTTGAAAATATGATTCGGTCATATTATTTTGATACAGGTAAAGATTGGGATGAAGGCATTCATTTACTATTGTTTGCTGTTTAGGGAATCAGTTCAAGAATAGTTATTATTCAGTCCCTTTGAACTAGTTTTTGGACATACTGTGCGTGGACCACTAAAGTTGTTAAAAGAGAAACTTCTTTCTAATGAAGATACTGAAATCAATCTTCTCGATTATGTTTCCAATTTTAAGTATAAGTGGTCAAAGGCTTGTGAGGTTGCAAGAACTAATCTGCACTCTACTCAATCAAAAATGAAATTAAGGTATGATAAAAATACAAAGGAAATGAGTTTTCAGCCTGGTGATAGAGTTCTGGCTCTCTTGCCCATACCACAAAATCCTCTTCAGACCAAGTATTATGGTCCTTACACAGTTGAAAAGAAAGTAAATGATTTTAAATTATATCACAAATATTCTTCAGAGGCGTAAACAAAGACAAATTTGTCACATAAATATATTAAATGAGTATGTTGAGACAGATAGCCAGGTTAATTATGCAATTAATTTAGTCGTACCTGTCCCACCCAGTGAGGATTTAAGCGAAGGAATGCAATCGGACTCTGTTGATTTTGGAGTAAGAAATCTTCGGAATTCAGAAATCATGAATAATCTAGAAGAGAAACTGTCACATTTGCAACAACAAGAAAGGAATGAACTTAAACAGTTATTACTTGAATATGAATACTTATTTCCAAATGTTCCTACAAGAACAAAAAAAAAAGTTTACCATGACGTTGAAATTGTAAATTCCAACCCTGTGAAACAACACCCGTACAGGAAAAACCCTTTCAAACAGGAATGCTTGAAAAAAGAAATACAGTATTTGCTGGAGAATGATTTCATACAGCCCAGTAAAAGTGACTGGAGTTCACCATGTATACTTGTTCCGAAACCAGATAATACTTTCCGCATGTGCACTCATTATAGGAAGGTGAACAGTGTGACAAAAACAGATTCATTTCCATGACCAAGAATCGATGACTGCAATGATAAAATTGGAAATGCAAAGTATATCACAAAATTTGACATTCTGAAAGGATTTTGGCAAATTCCACTGACGGAAGGGGCAAAGGAAAGTTTGGCATTCGTGACTCCAGAAGGACGTTTTCAATATAAAGTGATGCCGTTTGGGATGAAAGGTTCGCCAAGTACTTTTCAATGTTTAATGAACGTACTTACATCTGGTCTAGATAATTGTGACGCTTACATCGATAATGTCATCATCTACAACAACACCTAGAAAGAACATTTAGCGACAATTCGGAAATTCTTTGACAGACTCACTGATGCAAGTTTGACAATCAATTTATCCAAAAGAGAGCTTTGCCGTGCTTATGTAATATTTCTAGGACATATCGTGGGACATGGACAAGTTAAACCTACGGATGGTAAGGTCAAGGCTATCTCTGAATTCCCTGTGCCTATCAGCAAAAAGCAACTGATGCGATTTTTTGGGTATGGCTGGATACAATCCGATTTTTTTTTCTCCAATTTTTCCATAATTGCTGAACCCCTGACAAATTTATTGAGCAAGAAATCCAAGTTTCTTTGGTCTGAAAAATGTCACTAGGCTTTTGATAAGTTAAAACGCCATACTTAAGAGGGCACCAGTTCTTACAGCTCCAAATTTCAGTCAATCATTTATACTGTCTGTTGATGCAAGTGATGTTGGTATTGGAGCAGTATTGATTCAAGAAGATAGCAATGGTGTTGATCATCCAGTGTGCTATTTGTCTAAGAAATTAAATATGCACCAGAGAAATTATTCCACAATCGAGAAGGAATGTTTGGCTTTGATATTGGCATTACAACACTTTGAACTTTATATTAGTTCAGCTCCTTCTCCGATCATTGTGTTTAGTGATCACAACCCCCTTACGTTCATAGGTATGATCAAAAACAAAACTCAGAGATTAATAAGGTAAAATTTGTTATTGCAGGAATATAATATTTACGCCAAGCACATCAAGGGAAAAGACAATTTAATAGCAGATGCTCTTTCACGTGTATAGAAATATGTTGGTTCATGTATACTTTGTATCGTTCATAAGATTTCTTATTATGTTATTTTTTTTATAAACCACATGTATAATTGACCTATGGTAAAATGAAAGCTTTATTATATAAATCTTTCTTTTCTTTATGGGGGGACGTGTTATATATATTTAATTTAATTGTTTGTTTGTTAGTTTTATTTTTTTTTATATTTCATTACATGCTATTGTAATGTAACATTGTTTACTGGTCTTGACCTTCTCCAAAATTGAATTCATTTCTGCTTGACCAGATTGACTTTTTGTACATTTTTTAAATTTTATTTGTGTAAACAACTAAAAATAGCTTCATTATACTCTATGTGTATGAGCTTATTAACCAAATCATTATTCAAGTAAACAACCTTTTTTATTTTTTTTTAAATCTGTCTCAGAGTAAGAATCATTGAGTCAAGGTCATACATGGAGAACGTGATATTTATCATGTGCCAATTGGTAACAAACTTCATTTGTTTCCAGAAAAATGATCTTTTGACCCTCATCCGGAAATCTGTTTTGCGTCTTAATTAGTCGTATAACTGATGTTTTGATAAAGGTTTGTCAGTTGGGCTTAAAACACTTGACACGTTAAGTTGTCTTATGTTGTGTCCAGTTTGGGCTGGATTTTATTTTCTTCAAATCACTGAATTTAAGTGATTATTTTCCCTGGAAATACAAAAGTACTCTGATACTTCTTGAACAAAGACATTCATTAGAATGTATACTGAATTCAACTCTGGAATAATATTTCTGTGATTCAACAAGAGACTGTTGACACGTCAGTACTTCGCTGACCACAACAGACAAGTCATCGCCTTCAATTTCGGATCTCTTCGGGACCAGAACTGAGTTTTATTCAGGACTTTTTATTACTAGGACTTGTGTCTTTAATTCTTGGATTAGTATTGAATTTAATTCGCAATACCGTAAGTTCCTTTTTCTCATTTTTCACTTTGTATTCTAGGGAAATAAATTATTTGTTAACTTTTATGAAGCATGTTGTCTTCACTCTTTTCTGTTACTTATATTAAGGGCATAGACTTTTGTAACAGTGGACAATGGGTACGTAACATTTAACCGACATTTTAAATGTATAAAGAAAGACGTGTCCAAAACTTGGTTTATAGGTTTATCGTGTGAGTTGATTTTGACTGGTTATAAATGGTAATAACGTAACTGGTTTTGTTTTGGCGGGAATAGGTGATTTCTAACTGAAACGAATGTTACGTCGTACTTTTTTCAGAAAAGAAAGAGAAAGAGAGAGATAATTATAGTGGTCAATATATAGATAGATAAGTCATGCATCAAAGAGGACATATGGTACTCAAGAAAAGTGAGAATTGGACTGATGATGTCCATAGGTTTAACATGATGGGTGATTATTAGGACATGGGTAGGTTAACATTAAGCCACAATTGTGGTGAAGAATTATATGGATGAGGAGCAATTATATGTTAAACAGAGAAAATACAATGGGAAAGTAGCATTACTAAAGCATTTATTTGTATGATTAGAGCGACTGGGAGTGACATATTATTTTACAATCGTACATAAGTGTAACCTTTATAAATTTTGAAGTTCAAGAGGGGAGTTTTAGAACTTAATTTGCTGCTAAATTTGAACATCGCATTTGCAAATTGCGGAATATGATGGTAATATCTTATTTTCCACCAGAATCGAGTCAGGCAACTTTTTTCATTCATTAGGTTTATGAAGACTGGTGTTGTTTGTGGTACATTATCAGTGTTTGGCGCGCGGGATAATTAGCTCTGAAGCATTTGTTACAAATATGTCAACTCTACAATCACTTGCCCTTAGCTTATCATGTGGCATATGCCAAGACTGCATGGATTTTATTAAATGTATTCAAATAAATTACAAACGAACACCATGCCCACTTTACGAGAGATAGAGGGGGGGGGGTAAGAGGTTGTAGTGGTAGGTGTCTTTATGTGTTTGTGTGTATGTGTGTGTGTGTGTGTGTGTGTGTGTGTGAGAGAGAGAGAGAGAGAGAGAGAGAGAACCGAACCGACATTTGACACAATGCGCACGTCAACAACGTCTTTATCACACATTTTTATTCATTCTGAATACATATCATATCATGCACAGTGAATTTACTGTAACTAAAAGCGATTCCAAGATGAATATATAATCTTCCTTAAAATATTACAGACGTAATAATCTGGTAATAATCTTAACGCATGCTGCACATTTCAAAATAATCCGCCACCATGACAGCACCATGAAATAACAGCATTCACAGCATTAGACTGAATATTTCTAGCTCATCATTCCATAAAGGATGATTCCTTATAGATTCATGTATCGCGTCATTTTATTTCCTTAGATCGATATGTTGCTGTATTTAGTTCGACTAGAGGACAGGCCATACTCTTAAGTAAACTGTCTGTTCATGGTAGTAGTGTGATAGAAATTTGAGATTTCATTTACCTTATATTCCCCGCCCACCGATTTAATCCTCGAGGCTCATGCAAAGAATTCCAAGAGACGATAGCGCGAGAAAACCCCCATGGTTGCCTCCTTTAACTAGCCTTCTGCTGCAATCTATTGCTGACCTACTACCGATCGCTGATTCACTTGCAAAAGCTTCATACGCTAAGCGTTGATGTATCGAACAGAGTAATCTGATACTTTCTTTGCTTCACCTTGCCTTTTTTCAATGAAGAATCGAAAGCTATTCATATTGGGTCCTCAGCAAATAAACTCAGTCTCTGCTGATGTGAAAACGAATCAACTTGTTAGTCAATGCGCCAAGATAATAATTTGAAATACAGAATTGTCAAAGCGAGCCCTGACTCTAAGTGCATATATACGCAAGCATACGATCTCCTTCATTATTTCGGAGAGAGTTATTGTACTCAGTGAACCATTGTACTAGCAAAATAATTACTGCACTCGATAACAGGCGCGATTACAATTTTACAATGGATTTGTTTTCTCATTAGTACGAGGGGTGTGTTTGCGCCAAGACTTTTTAAATTTGAACACGAATTATGTTCACCCACATGCGAAGTGTCTGCGTGCCTTAATCAGTCAGCTCGTAATACTCTTGACTGAGATATTCCAGGTGCGAATCACGCTCGCGGAAAATTATATTTTTCTTTAGTAATCGAGAAACGTCGAGCACAGGCTGAGTTGCACACGAAAATATACGTAAAATCTGACGATATACCATCAGTGTCAATTACATTAACATTCAAACAGGAATAATGCCTTGTGAGGTAGTACGGACTAAAACAACATCTAATCATTTTAGGGTGTATATTGGAACCCTATGGCCCAAATGGGGTTGCAAATTTATACCAACGTAAACGACACTGACCAGTAACACGTCTGTTGACTGTATGAAATTAGTATGTAAAGCTTAAGGTAGCAGCCTGCACTTAAATCTCAAAGAAATACTGTCGATAAGTACAATTTCCCTTTGTCAGAATATTATATTGAACAATCTAAATGTCTAAAGTACCAGCGTTTGACAAGCACAGTAGTGTAAAAGAATTTATGAATGTAGCTGAAGATGTAACTAAATTTCCCACGCAATGGTGTATTTCCGCCATCACAAAAAATGTCAAATCGCTGTATGATTGTTAAACATGTACACAGAGTACATTGAAAAATGAACCGGGTTAGAGATAGCGTTAGTACGCTCACGCCTAAAACTTGGTGACGAATGCAACAAGAAGCATGAAATGTTTTTGTGTAATTGCGTGAAAGAAACCTTACAGTTGTTGACGTTAAGTGAGTCTCCGGTTCCAATGACCACTGATGGCCTTGAAGACAATGAAACACCCATCAAAGGCAGTGGAATATTTACTGAAGACAGCGAAAACAGAGAAGATCCTCATGATCAATATCAAGAGTAATGCTAATTAATTACCTTTGGCATACAGCATTTGAAACCTCAATGGCATTCAATTGCAGTAACAAGATATACGAGGATATTATACTCGACCTGAAGAAATGGCCGGATTTCTTTGAAAAGTTATTTTTCACAAATACACAAAATTCATAAGGTCATTTATCAGGGACAACACGGTAGTCGTAAGGAATCGCAAGCTCAAAAACAAGAGTTGAGTTTGCCTAATGCATTGTCGTGATGACAAGTGTGCATTACTTTCACCAAATACCCGATTGATGATATTTTTCTGAACAGGAAGGGCGATTAGATAATAAGCTGTGGTGGCTGCCGTGGGGTACAATCGCTTGCTTCTGGCTTTTTACTATCACCCTCGGGACCAAAACGTTTTTTATGGTTGCTGATTGGTGTAAGGTTGTATATGATTCAGTGGATTATCTGATAAAGGGCTACTGTACATTACGCATACCATGAACCGAGATGATGCATTAACAGTTATTTCATATTGAAGAATACAGTCCTCGTAAATACATAACGCGTCTGACTGCACATGGACGCAATCGAAGCAAAATCTGTTTGCAAATGTGTTGTTATTTAACATGGCAATGACGCCAAAAAGAAACACCGCCAAAACTGTTACCATCATTCACTTATCCGCCCGAGAAATGCCACTACCGCCCAAGTACAGTTGCGATGTAACCAATTCCGTGTTTCTAAGCTCAGTTCGCACTTTGATTCTTGACCTAGCCGGATGCTGTAAAACTCATCTGACGATGAAGCTGATCATGCGATGGTTAGCTTATGATTGTTTGTACGTGCTCGCGTCATGAGAAGACGATCAGCCATGTTCTGATGTACTAAGACATTTTGCGGACGTGATTGCGTCGTATGTGTCTGATCGCCTACCATCCAGTTCTGTTCCACTATATTTGAATCACCCCCCACCGCAGACAACAATAAACTTGAGGACAATAACTTTGTCATCTACGACGATGTGATGCTTGACCAACACGACAACCCCGCAAGAGTTTTTCCATATGGTGGCCGCAAGAATGCAGACGTGATATATGTGACACAACGATTGACACACACATGCCCAAAGTGATACGGGACATGTCGTGGGTTGATGCACACCGCCTCGCAAAAAGTTATTATTTTGATTGCCCTGTCGACCATTCGTTGAATGAATTTAGGAATATGTTCGCCAAAGTTCCCCGTAACTAATATATAGTTTCCTCACTATGGACTTGACTGGAGCTTTCCGACTCCACCGGGAAAAAATATCTTGCGGCTTTAAACAAATAAATTTGACGACCATGATAAATATATAAAATGTCGAAAAGAAAACCAGAGCGATGTCATAGCCATGTATGAGGATCGATGCCGCAAAGCTGTCCATAATCGACTGGAACTTCTTCGAGGTCAAATAGATGTCCTCGAACGCGTCAAATATATGTTTCAATCGAGACAGGCGGAATGTAAAAATTACCGATATTACGTGTACGAGGCTAGGAATCCAGACATGCAAGAGCAAATAGAACTTCAGGTTCATGAATCATCGCGGCATTTTCATTCGTGCGATGCATTCTTGGAAGTCCCATGAAAGCTTATATGTAACAACAGATTCGGCGCCAACGAAAAAGCCGGATTTATCAACAATGGTATCATAGCGTTGTTCAACACCACACGTTATCTTATTGACGGGAAGGAAATAGTTTCCTGTTTGGACAACTTCGATGCTGTTGCATTAATTCTTGAACTTCCTCGTTACAGTGGCGATTAAGCAATGTCCGCTGGCTCGTCTTTGACATTTTTCAAAGGCACAAGCGAATACCCTGAGCATATCAAACACAACGGTGACGCCATCAACAACGAGGTCACAGGAGACAATCCCAATTTGAACGGCAGATTCGCGCAGCATCGAGTGTAACCTAGCACGACTCCACTCAAAAGTATATTCGGACTTTACAGAGAATTTATTTTAGGTCTTTTTTCGGACTAAACATACCGTCACATTAACAAAATAGGCAATGATAATGATATATATCAAGTGATGGTGTCCTAGCTGACGATAAAGTCGTGTTATCCAAACGTACGCTTGGGAGAAAACTCAGTAGGTCACAGTGGACACAGAAGTGTGGCATTTGTGAAACTTAGCAGACCATCTAAGACTTCGTTTATCGCGATGCAAACAGATTCCCACCAAACTGGCTTCCGAAGAGAATAGCAGCAGAGAGGGTGAACAGACCATTTTGTCTGAGACCTTATGTATGAAAACTAAAGGTTCCTACAAATACTGAAAATAAAGAGTCAATAACGTCAAACCGAATCCGTTAACCGAGCACATTTCGTTACTGCGGGAAACAGACCGCGTTAACGAAATCTTGTGGGTTAGTTCGTTTTTGTTACTCGTTGTTTGACGTGTATTTTCCAAATTTGTATGGACTCGTTTACGTCTAGGTCAGGCACGCGTGGTAGTTTCACCCTTTCTGCTGCTGTAATTGAACAGTAACTATATCAATAATGATTGGTGAAGCTCACTCAGCTAGACTAGCTCGAGAGCGATTAGAGGCAATTAAGAAATATCTACCTGTTAGTGATTCTGTCAAACAGCAATTACAGGCAAGTCAGGAGTCTCAGGTCGAATTTGCAGAAGGTACAGAACAATTATTTAAACCAATTACTGAACCAACAAAAAAAATTGTTGCCACAACTGAGGCAACACAAAAAGCTATTGAAACATTGTCTGCCGATATTGCTGGACGTCTTCGATCAACTCGACCACCAAGCAGGCAACTTACTCACCTACCACCTGAAATTCAACCACAACCTGAACCACCAAAAACCATAACCAAAATAGTAAATAAATTCACACCTGAAGGTATTGCCGCTATCAAAGACACAGGCCAGTTAATGAAGATTGCCGCGTGTGGATATTATTAAAGAGAAAAGTATGTGAAACCTGAGTATATTAATACCTTAAAAATTAGTGATTGGGTTAAAGATATATAAATTATTGCTCATGATGTTCCACAGATTAGATCTGATGAAGCTGTTGGTTTTGAACTCTTTAACCAGGCAGTGAAAGACTACATTGAACAAGTAAAAGAAACAAGAAAACAGAAAGAAGAAGAAATAAAACAGAAACTTGAAAAAGCAAAAGCAGAAAGGAAATTAAGAGAAAGTAAGAAAAAAGCAGTCACATCAACAGGTGAGGAAGAAGAATTGCAGGATGCCCCGCTACTGAAAGTAGCGCAACTGGAAGTGGTCTTATTACTCCATGTCCCAATAGCATCCTTGCCGATGTTGATCGACTAGAAATTTTAATCGGTGGAAAACGAGCTGGTAATAATTCTCCAGAAATAATTAATGAAGCAGCTGCTATTTGTCAGTGATTATTTACAGGCGGTATCATGGATATTAACGTGTATCGGTACCTCATCGATGAAATCGCCGATGATTATTACAGTGATTAAAGAGTTATATATAATTACTAAAACAAGATGAGTATACATAATGCTCAACGTGGGCCAACCATGATTAGGGTGATAAACTCGAGATTACCTACATATGAAACAATCTACGGAGATGGACTCGGTGATTTTGTTCAGGGTTTATTTAGAAGGGGGGCTCCAAAAGCAATACCGATTGCAAAGCAACTGGGAATGAAAGCCATCGACGTTATTCGTGAGAAGGGTATTGGTGCTGCCGGCGACGTTGCCGGTAAAGCATTCTCTGCAATCAGGGATAGACTAGCACGATTAATACGACGAAAAAAATAGCCAGTAAAATTACCCAGCACTGAAGTGATGCCTGCAAATGTTAGTCAAATAATAAATCAAGCGGCAAATCAAAAATTAGCAGAGTTAGCTGGTGAAAAAGAAAAAAATATAACCGCAAGTTTAATAGCGGGGAATGGTCTTCGTATTAGACGATAACAACTAACATAGAGATGTTCAAACGCATATCTGATCCTGCACTTGAGATGGATGAGCCAGTTCTCAAAGATGAATCGGTACGTGATTATCAGTATTATTCTTATGATGCATGACAGCCAAATCAGCGTGTGCGAATTGAGCTGCAAGTTCAAGATACAAGCAGATATTTTTTGCCCGCTGAGGCATTTATTGAAGTAGTAGGTGAAATTTTAAAAGCAGATAATACTGAATTCGGAGCTGATTTTGTTAACAATGGCATCATGGCGTTGTTTGACAGTGCCACATATATCATCGACCGAAGGCCCATTGAATCGATTCAAAAAGACGTTGACGTTGCCACGACAATACTTGGTCTTGCAAGATACAGCGATGATTACTCGAGGTCAGCTGGTCCGTCAGTGATGTTTACCAAGGACACTTCTGACCACCCTGAATACAGGCAGTATGAAATAGGACGGCCAAGAAACCATGCTAGAAATGCCGATGCAGATGTAGAAAATATGATTATTAATGTCGATGTAGATTATAATTTAGGATTTAGAGCACGTCGATCTATGCTGAAAGATAGAAATAGAAAATTTTCATGTGCGATTCCATTGTCACACATCATTGGATTTTGCAGAAATGTCAGAAAGGTTATATTCGGAGCCAAGCACACGGTTGTACTTGTACGAAAGGCTACCGACGACGATGCAATATGGCGGTCTGTTGCTGATGCAGGTAAAGTAACACTAACAAAAACTTTCATTGTGGATGCCGGTAATGACCCCATCGATCACTGAAGAACAGCGATTACTCGCTTTTATGAATCAAGGTGGTAAATCGATGCTATCATGGTTGACGATGACCACAGACAGCGTTCAAAGTACAATCAATGGGCTATTCACGTGGCAAATAGCATCACAGCAAGGTATCTCTTCACCGCGACATATATTTGTTGTTCTCCAAGATATCGCACGAATAAATAATCAGATGCATAGTGCAATGATATTTGACAAACTCGGTGTTTCTGAAGTTTCTTTCAGAATAAATGGACATCAAGAACCATCCGAGGATAAATTATTAAATTTTGATCAAAATCATGTGGCGCGTGCATATCATCGATTGATGTCGTAGATGGGACGTGATCAAAATGTTGATACTGGTTTACAAATATCACAGTTAGATTTTACAACGTTGTATCCAATCTATTACTTTTCGCTGGAACATTTGGATTTATTTAGGCAATATGTCGTTGATATACATTTTCGCGCTAGTGTGACGCGAGGAGGTATTGCCGAGTACAGAGCAATTGCGGTCATACTCAGTGATAAAACAATGTTACTCGAAGGTGTTGGTGGCCGCATGAGAGTCATTGATGCCCCAGTAGAAAACATGCAATCAAATCCCCTAATTTAAATTAGGATTTAGAAATCAGAATGATATTATAATATGTCATATCATCATGTTAGTGTCAGTCTGACTCCTGGTCAGATTAAAAAACTGCAGTCAGCATCAGCGTAAAAATGTGGAGTAAAAATATCACTGAAGCGAGAGCATATCACAGGTGGTCCGAATAAACTATCGCTGACAGAACGACAGCATAAACATTTCAGTGAAGCCAAACAATCAAAGAAAGGTATACGCGTAAATCTTTCTGCGGCTGCCGTTAGCGACATCGCTAAGACGGGTGGTGTATTTCCTCTCCTTGCAGCTATTCCAGGAATAATATCCGCTGCAGCTCCAGCTGTTGCAAAAGCTGCTGAGTTAGGTGCAGTTGGAACAGCTGCTGGAATGGCATTAAAGAAAGCAACGGGAAGCGGAATAAAAGAAAAGGACGATCCCGAATGCAGACCCGAATGGGTCTCGGTCTGAGACTTCCAGGGACTCGGAGAAGCGGATTAAGAATTCCAGGGACTCGTTAATGTTCCCAATGTCCAATTTTGATTTGCTCGATGCTGCTGCGCGATTAAACATCAAAAATGTCAGAGGTGTTTTTATGCGAGATAAATTACCACACAAACCAAACTCCGTTGAAACTGGTATCATTAATCTCGATGGAAGTTCAGGTCCTTCCACTAACGGTGGAAGGGGTACTCATTGGGTTGCTTACTCGATTGATCCACGTGGAATTATTTATTTCGATTCGTACGGACTGGCACCACCAAAAGAATTTCTGAAATACGTTAATGATCTCCGCACTCCGAACAAAGTTCGGATCTGATATTCAACGTTACCAACACAAACATTAACGAATCCACCAATGTGTGGCCGTGAAGCACTAGCAGTACTTGATGCTGTATCAAGATCAGCAAAACCACCTCATAAAGCTGTACACGCGTATACCAGTAACGCGTACACGAGTTCTGTTTTAAATAATCGCTAATCGTATAATGGTAGATATTTACGGAAAATCAGCTAAAACCCGAACAAAGTTCGGAACCCAACAAGCACCAGATGAAGATTTACTCAAGCGAGTAAAAAAAAAAACAGATAAATGATGATTTATCTGAAAAGCTCAATCTTACCAACGTTGATCCAAACGAACTTGTTATATTTCAAAACCGTGAAGGAAAATTAATGACGAGCAATATTTCAATCAACGATATTATTATTCGTAATCGATTATCGCGAGAAGGTCTTATTGCTGTATACGACAGCGGCGGTAAACTTGTCCCTGGTTCTGTTACTGTATCGTCGATCAGTGATAGGTTGTTAAAATCCAGTGATAACATGAACGATGCCATTAACATGAACAATAATAAAATTATTAATGTAGGAGTACCAAGAGATAATCTCGACGCTGCAACGAAGAAATATGTCGATGATAATGAAATTCCGGTAACAACTACGTTGACGACAATCAATGATGGAATGACCCCACTCAAAACTGATTTTTCCAATCACGTACAAACATTTCTAAATTTTCGTAGAAACATAAACAGAGCTATTAATGTTTTGTTTGGAAGTTCAGCAACTGTTGACATTAAACTCGCCGACATTAACACAGGACTCAACGATATTGTCAGTGGAATTCCTGATATCGTTGAAAAAACTAATCTGATTAAACTTCCGCATAAACAAATTAACAATATCATATACACAGTATTATCAGGATCATCAACATGGACACCTCAAAATAACACTATCAAACATACCGCGGAAGTCACTGGTGTGTACAGGCTGTCCGTATTTAGTTCTGCAAATTTAGGATATTTACTACATCTCCATGGCGTCATTCAGCCGACAATTTTTCTGGAACTGTGCCTGTTGTATTAAATAAAGATACCGAAGAAACATTTATACTGGAACTATCTGAGAAAAAAACTAACCTCGGTGTCTTACTGGTGGTGTCTGGAATTTGTCGCCGAAACACCTCAATTAAGTATTCGATATAGTATAATGATAGATGTTCAGCAATAAGATGCAATCAAGTATGTGTGTGGCAAGCTAAACTAAAAAATATCATCGACGATTATACAATAAAAGTGAAAAATATCGAAGACGCGTGGTTGTCGTTGACATAGTTGTCTATTCAGTTTCTGCGCTCATTGCTGGAACCGGTGTAATATTATCAACGATAAGAGCGACTGTGCCTGTGTTTGTAACGATTATCGTTTCATCCGCAACAACGTTAGCGGGTATTTTTAGTATTATTGCAAAGAAGATAGATACATACACGAACACAAAATTACACGAGCATGTGGTAAAATTACATACAGCAACAACAGCATATTCCAAACTATCATCGTTGATTTCGTCGTCGTTCAACGATCGCAAAATATCCGATAAAGAATTCAGCGCGATGGTAAAAATCTACAATGAAGTATTTCACGAAAGTATTGAAGAAATCAGGGATTTAGAGCAATAACAGTATAATAATGACAACGTTGCTGGCTGAGTCCGTGACTATGTCGCGGGAATTACTACAACAAATCGTCACTAATACTGCTCCGGTAAGAATCTACAATGATATCAGCGAGTTCAACTAATCATGAATTCAGTATTAATTTTCCAACTGCAATACCAGCAAGCGAAATATCATTAGCGCAATTACAAGTTTATCACAGTTGGCCAAATATTAGATCAAAATCATTCGGTGGACTACAACCAAATACTTCATTAGTATTTGCAAATAAGAATGAACCCGATGGAACTCCAGACTGGCAAGTAGTCAGTATTCCAACGGGCAGTTATCAAATAGAACAGATCAATGACGAATTCCAACACCGGATTAAGTCTATTACAGGAAAAGAATCAAAAATAGCCATTACTGTTCACGAGCCAACGTTATCTGCGGCCATCGAAATCTATTCACCGGATTACGTCGTTGACATTTATCAGTCTTCGATCAGGACTGTGTTAGGTTGGCGTGAGGTTGCGCCGGTTTATGCAGGGCCACCAGAACCACGCGTAGAAGAATTTCTAGCGAAGAAGGAACGTAGATTCATGAAAACACCTGAATATAGAAATAAATATCCATGGAACACTGCTGAATATTTCATCATCAACGATGAGGAAATATTTTTGCTACCGAAAGTTTATTAGGTAACGCCTAGTGTGGGTGCTACACAAAATTACAATGAAACTGAAGCGATATTTCGTCCAATATTAGATGAATTCAGTAGAATTCAGGAACATTTGAAAATTTAATGATCAGTTTGACGCAAAATTACAACGAAGACGCGAAAAAAATGTCATTGATGTGATTCAACATCTGAACACGGTGATACCTGACCATGAACATATGAGATATGTCATACTTGAAAATGTCAAATTAGTAATTCAACTGCATAGTAAAGATCCTATCATCACTACAAATTCGGGTTTATTGCTCGATGATTATTCAAAGACACTGAGAGTCCGTTATAAAACTCCAAAAATTGAATTTAACGTCGAGGATATTTTTCAGGAATTCTCGAATCGTGGAGAAAAGTTGCCCCACCGGCGAGTATTCTCAAACACGATAACGATCCATACGGCGGAGGTCGTCATGTTTTGCCGGGCATCGTCAATATCACATCAACGATCGCGGTCAATCTAGTATGTGATGTCATCGATGGCAGTTAACAAGTTCACTTCGAAAAATCCAATCAAGCCCAACAGGGATACATTCTGTATTCGTTTACCCCTCAAATACCACCAGGATATTTGATTGTATCAGAACCAATCAATGTTGTTTATTTAAGATGTCATAGTCCGCGCTTATCGCGGATACATTTCAAACTTACTGACCAACATGGACATTTGTTGGACCTTAGGTCAGAGACGCTAAATATAAATCTGTACGTACGTTCGTTGAACGTCATCGTAAGATCTCTTCGTAGAACGTGCTCATACAGCGTCATCGAAGAAACACCAAGCAAAAGAAAACATCTGTCCCCTTGACGTTGTCAACGACTAAGTCAAGGATAAAATATTTTTTTTACCCCCCTGATATAATTACGGATTTTATCAGGGCCAGAAATGAATTATCCATCTTGTCTCAGTCCCGTGACTATGTCAAGACAACGTTACAGGTGACACCATTGGTTTCGTTGTCAATCGTCACTACAGTCACTTTCACCATCGATGCTATTAGCACCGGAGTCACACTCGTCGCTATCTTTCGCCACCGCGACATTTGTCACGGACTCCGTCATCGACATAATATCTCTCAACTGTTTTATAAGAGCCTGTACAAGTCTTAATGTTTCGTATTCGTGAGATAATTATGACCTAATCTGCTCGATGGCCCGTGAAAGGGGAACAAATAATTTCACCTGCGTATCTGCAATTGCTGCCAGCTATTGTAACATCGCCTGCTGGATCAGCTTTATGAATCTATAATCGGAGGGTAGCGTATATCTGTTCTCGGATTTCCGAGATTGTAATGATTCAGAATCACGCATAATTTTTTCAGGATCAAGTTCGTCAGATATTTTTATACCGTCATGTTGTAATTGCTTAATAGCAACAATAATAGCATTGATATTTTCATGATTCATTATATAATAAGTATTTACTTCATAAAAATATATTTCTGAATAAAAATAAAAATATAAATACATATACCATAACGTTTTGGACACGACTACGGGAAAATATTATTATAAATCAGGATAACTTTAACGGAGAAAGCGTTTGCTTGACGGGGTTATCTCCGTTCATTGTGTATACCGAAATTTGATCTTTTGTTGGAATTTCTTCGAAAATGCCGATTTTCTTAAATTATGTGCAACAAAACTTATCAAAGTACGGTAAATGTCAAAATATTTGCCAACAGTATATATCGTTGGAAATATTATTTCTTCACCTGTCTCTGTATTTATGGATATAACAGACCTCGGAGCCTAATAATTATTGCCAGTATTTCCTAATCTACAATTCTGACTTTGTGTAACAACTTGAAAGTTACATAAAGAATTATTAATTTTATTACCATCAATATGATCAATTACAAATCCGTCTTTGATCGGGCCATGAAAACATTCAAACACAAATCTGTGTGAATGATGTCTTTTTTCTTCAGCACTAAATCTGAAATAACCAGTATTATAAACTTTTCCGACTGGTTTTTTTAATCGACAGTGCCTGATGATACCATCTCTGGATCCTTCATAATTCTTGATAATGGGATGCTTCACAAATTCGTTTTGTTCCATTTGTATACTAATATCATTTGTCTAAATGATTATTTTGAAAACCAACCGAGGTAGTCTTCTGCAGTCTTTAACGGAGATTTATTATTATATTTTTTATCGTAATATCGTTTCAGCTCTCTGTATCTTTACCACCACACTGTACACACAACTGAGTTTTTCCTCGTACCCCAACACCACATCGTAAATACGGTTTCGGTCCTAGACTCCTTTTGCGAAAACTTTGCATGTGGTAACTACAGAAATCAGTTACGCATGATTTATTACAAGGAAGAGAAAATACTATCATTAACCACCTGTATTTGTTCTTTGCTTGTATCATTATATATATATATATATATATATATATATATATATATATATATATATATATATATATATATATATATATATATATATATATATATATATATATATAAAATTAAAATCTAACTAAACATATATTTGCCTTAATTATAGAATGGAGGAATTTGAGATTATCCGCAATTGAACCTTCCGGAGCAAGATTCGATCTTGACAAACTACCAAAATCTAATTTAGTTTTTCGATGCAAGATCTAGCTTTGATAAATAGCGATATGACTAATCGTATCCGTGAAGCTAAAAAAGAATTCCACAACGATGGTGTGGCTCATACTTGGTCAACATTCAGAATTATTACCGACACCACCGGTGTTGCCGATGTCAGAATGAATGACGAACGAGGAAGAAATATTATCAACTATCTTGATAATCAAAGATATTTTATTCTGATAAAATTTATTGTGCAGACAGATGACGACACTTGGATTATCCTTGACAAACGTGACCCTGTCCGCCTGACACAGTCAAGGCACACTGCAAATAATACTGTTATGTTAAATAAAATGTCTAAATCAGGAACACTGACTGGTATTGATATACCCTATTAGGAACGAGCATATCCTGTAACTGCAGTTGTTTATGCGATATATCCGCTAAATGATAAACCTAGCGTTAATGACCTCAAACCAATGAAATTGTCCTCGTTGACTTCGTCCTTGACTTTGTCAAGGGGGCTAAATTGCGTATCTGAGCGAGTCATAGAACATTTTTCAAAAGCGGTACGCGGAAACGGTTTAACAGATCTAAGACGTAAACAAATAAATGCGTGGGCAGAAACAGTTAAAGATACCGGAGCATCTATCAGTGACGTTGCTAAACTAGAAAAGAAATTAAAATTCCCAATAACAGTGAAGACACTAACCGGAGAGATTTTGTATGCGTTGAAATATACATCAAGAGGAGCTCATATAACGATCATTGATCATAACGCACACGCATGCACGTCCGCGGTAACAATATTTACACGAGATAGAACAGTTAAAGTTTACAGCGATTATATATTTGACGCTATCAACGATATTAGTAAGAGTGACCCTTTGTCCGTGTGGTTATTTCGAAGTTCAGAATCCGTAAATTATGATCAGTTTGTACGACCTAGCGGTGATATTTATCGTGCAGAATCACTCCACGAAGAAATGAAAAATATTGCTCGGAAATATACCCCTGACGATGTCAAGGTTGAACAATTACTAAATAATTGTTTCACCGTTCCTTCAGTTGCTGCCCACGCTGCACAGGAGAAAAATTCATGGAAACCTACACTATTGGAATTTCTTGATGATATCCAGCACAGCTGTGTCGAATACGGACATGGCGGATTGTGGAATACTCAATACGATTATAAAGACATTATATAGGTTGATATGGTAGCGTGTTATCCCGGGAGTTTTCTTGGATACGGAGAATGTTCTGAATCCTTTAAGCGATTTGGACATCCCACACACGAGATGACCAGAGTTGCTATAAACAGACTCATACCAAATTGTGACTTAACTGGATTTGCTTGTATAGAGTCATTTGAGTTTGCGGAAAATCTGCATCCAATTATTTATGTTTGGTTTTGGAAGACATTTCTCAGAAAAATATTGGGTTCCAATAGTACTATTACGATATATGCTTGATACTGGAATTTTAGTGTCGTTGAGAGTAAATGAAGCCATTATATCGTATCGTCCGCAGAAACAAGTTTGGTTACCACATCAAAAGAAATATTCCCTGACAGAGTCAGGTGATGAAAATCCTGATATGATTGATTATGAAAATAAAATTGCAAAAGATCTTGGTAGAAAAATAATTGGTAAATTTATTCAAGGTGGATTATATGATCATAAACGTATGTGTACAAGATTAATTATGGATGATGCTGAACTCGATTTTATAATTGCTGATACAACGGGAAAAAAAACACATTTGTGAGTCGGAGTAATGCTTATTTATCAGACGGAACTAAATTGGGTACAATCGTGAGCTATATTGATGGTGAGTCACTGCAATTCACTCATTTAAGATCTTCTATGCTCGCTTACGTTTGCATAAATGTATTATCGATGATAAACAGATTCCCTCGTTACGAGGTCAGAGTTGCCACGGATTCATTTTATATAAATAAAGCGTATAAAAGATTTGCTAAAACCGCTACTCGGCAATGGTGAATGGAGATCATGGGGAATAAAACAAGAAAATATACTTGACTATTCCGAATCTGCAGACGTTGAAATCGCGTAGACATATTACATCAATGACAATCAAATATTAAGATCATCAGCACCATCTGTGTTTGATCCTGTGGGCAGACATAAAACCGTTTATCTCAATGGGTCTGGAGGTTCTGGAAAAACAACACGTGCCATTGAATTATTTCGGCACGGTACATCGTACAGCTTTGATATGATTGTGCTGGCACCTACACACAGACTAGCCAGAGAAATAAATGAACGAGGAGTAAAATCATGCACGTATCATGGTTTCTTCAGATGGTACGGGGATACGTGGACACCTGAGCGAATGGGTGAAAAAAATATACCCCGGATTATCATCTGGGATGAAATTTGTACGGTGTCGCTTGAAACATTAAAAATATTTCTTGATTGGTTACTGACAAAAAATGCTGCTGTGATAATGTGCGGCGATCATGATCAACCGCCACCTTTTGTTGGGCAGCCTCCACACGAGTGGTTAAAAACGTTTTTAGATTATTATGAGGAGATAACTGATGATCATAGAGCTATTCATGATACCCTGAAAGAATTTAAAAGATTAATCAGACTACAGCCAGATAGAATACAATGTGAGATAATGCGTGAAGTAATTCCAGGAACCCCTATAAATGATTTTTCGAATTTGTGGAGACCAAATGATTTAATAGTTTCGAGTAGAAAAAATAGTTCGTGATGAATTGCAAGAGAAATTATTTTTGTTACATAAAGAAAAATTTTCAAATCTACCTGTACCATTGTATTATCGCCCAGCGGATACTCGACGACAGAATGTTGAGAACAAATGAAAAACAAAATCTTGTATTAAATGATATTGTTTTGGTTGTTCTTGATGTTGTTGAGAGCGCGTTCAGCATGGATAAAACTCCAAAGAAATTAGGATATGCTATAACGATTCATTCCTCACAAGAACTAACTATTACTGATACAAATATTTGGATTGTCGATGATAGAATCGAATGGTCAAATTTAGTTTATCTTGCAGTGTCTCGAGTCAGAAGAATATCTCAGCTACACAGGGTTATTATGAATTTTACAGAAAATAATCAAACTGCTAGCAATGGCGTAATAAGAAAAAAACTATCTGGTTGTAAACAATGTGACAAAAAAAAAATAATCGCGACTTTGATATTGATGCTGAATTTATTATAACACTAAAACAACGACATTGTAATATGCTATGGGAATATTCGAATAATAATCCAACACAGTTCACCGTAGACAGAATTAATAGTAGTCTTGGTCATACACGCGAAAATGTGATGCTGACCTGTCTTGAATGTAATCGACGTAGGGGTGCTAGTTTACAAAAGTGAACGCGGTGGTAATTGTGTGTCTTCAGGAATTACTTGTAATTGTTCACGTACAAATCCACGCTGAGGAGCAGTTGAATCTAGTCTGTAGATTGCAGGTCTACCTGTGGATCTAACCAGGCTAGAAATTTTATGTGTAGTCACACTCCAGATAGGATCAGTTGCTCTTTTTTACCCCCTTCAAGTTCACCGGGTTCATATAAATATCTGACAATCACATTACCTAACACTGGCTGTTTTGAAACGTCACGTCGTTGTACAGGTATATGTTTCTTTGTAATTGCATTAATAGGTTTCATAGAAGTTGAACGAGTAATTTCATTATTTAACGCAGTTATCACACTTGGTAATCTTGCAACCCATTCACGAGATCTCGTATCTGTCTGAATTATTTCCTTCGCATACTGGTATCCAAATAACCGCTCAGCAAGTGTTCGATTAAATCGCTCAACTATTGCCTAATCACGATGAATTGTAGTGTGTCCTCGTCTGATTTTAACATTATGTTTGCTTCATCAGCGATGCTACTGCACCAAGAAATTCTTTGCTAGGATCAACTTGCAATAATTGTGGCCATTGCAAGGGTCCTCGTTGATAAATTCGTTCAAACGCAGATGCAACTTCAGATGCTGTTTTTGTTGACAATGGTTCTGCTTCTTTATATCTACTTGCAACGTCAACGATAGTCAACGCGTATTTGTATGTGCGTCATTGACGTCTACGTGTTTTAATAGTATCATGTGGTAAAAACAAAATGTCTTCTTGATGAACTTCATTGGGAACGCTGACATCAAAATACGCGCACTGAATTTTTTTAGATGGACGTAGATAGATTTGCCATATTGCCTGTCGTGCTAACCACGCTGCAGCAAAAGCACGTGAGACTTTTGCTGCTTCAGCAAGTTTACCAATTGCTGCTTTACCTCTCCAGTATCCTATTGGGCTATAATAAACAGATTCCATTATAATAGTTATATAATTATTTACCAGCTCCTAGCATTAGTTTACCCTTCATAGCAGATTTCACTAAAAAACTAGCAAGTTTCTCTCTGAGAGATTTATCAGGTATAGAATTTAACGCATGAATTAATTTCACATCTGCAATATGTCGTTGTTGTAAATCCTTACTTTTATACGCAACATCATGAACGTGAAACGCTTGATCAATCTAATTTATTGGATACTCTCCTGGTCTTGGTTGGTCTCGTTCGTCAAGTCGGATATCAAGTCGAGTTCCAGGACCACAATAATTGTATCCGAGTAAATATTTCTCTCCGGGATACTTCGCCCACGGAGCCCCTGGCAATTTTCCCAACGAAGCAGCGATATCACCTCCTGTCTTTGTAAACTTGTCCGTGATTTTATTCTTGACTAAGTCGGGGAGAAAAATTTGTATTATTTTTGTGCCACACTTTTCACACTTACCTGTCAGTGCGCGTTTTTTATTTTTTGTTATTATTGTTGTGAATCCACTGGTCCCACCAACGGTGGGAGTGGGTGTCTTGCATCGAACACAATATAGATTCATATTATTTATTATTATGGATATAATTGACTTGTCAGCGACACGAAAAGAGGAACCAGTCAAACATCACCCAGCGCTACCGAATTCTATCAGGATGATAATAATTGGGCCATCTGGAAGTGGTAAGACGCAATTATTGCTTAATTTGATAAATAGATGACTCATATGGGATAAGTTATATTTAGTAGCACCATCTGTAGATAATCAACGGTGTTATGAAGTGCTTAAAGATTTTAATGAAAATGCAAAGTTGCTGAATGAAGACGGTAATGATATTATTGATTTTATTACCAGTATTGATGAAGCGCCATCCGTAGATGACCTTGATGGACTTATTAATAATTTAGTAGTGTACGATGATATTATGCTGGGCAAACAATTAAATCCAGCTCGGATATTTTCTCGAGGTAGACACAAGAATACTGACGTGATTTATGTTACTCAAAGATATACGCAAATACCTAAAGTAATCAGAGACAACTGCAATATTTTAGTTGTGTTTAACGGAGTTGATAATCATACGCTGCAAAATATTTATTTTACTTGGTGTTCAGGGGACATGGACATGATTAAGTTCAAAAACTTTTTTTCAAAAGCACAAGCTACTCCGTTTGGTTTTATAACAATAAATTTACATGATCCTAGGTCTAGATATCGTAACGGACTTGATAAAATATTTGGTTAATTACAGCAGCAGGGAGGTTGAGACCAATACGCGGATTACTGTGCGTAAGAGAACGGGGTCTGTCTTGATAGTATATAATTGAGACCATAATCTCAATAGTATATAATTGAGACCATAATTATTATAATTGAGACCCAAATTTTGGCTTAATGAGTTATAATTCGAACAAGTGGTCTGTTCACCCTCCCTGCTGCTGGTTTTCATTGAAGAAGGTATGCGGCTTCCCGTAGAATTCACTACCCACAGGAATGACTTTTAGCAGGTTGCTGCTTCTTCCATCAAGAATATGAACAGTTTTGTTTCTCTGATTGAGGTGGACATAGTTCCACAGGACATTGATTGGGTGCTGTGTTTGCGCCAGCTTCATACAATCCGAGCTAGGTGAATCCAAAGATGGGGTCGAGAGAGCTCATATAGATTGGATAGTTTGCTTCAGTAAGCATGATGCTGACCAATCCAGTCGCACCTTTCAAGTCCACACTCATTTGAAGAATTGCAGCCTGCATTACTTTTTCAAGCATATCCATGCTGTAATATCCATTGAGAATGGTGACGTCTACTATCGGGTTAGTTGCGGTCGGACATGCAACAACTCTCTTGTTACCAAGCACAGCCAAAACGTGTATCATTCTAGACTGGATGAAATCTCTCGAAGCGATACATGTGTACCACAATAAATGTGTACCGCCTGTTGTACAGGATTAGTCAATACAATATGCATTGTCAGAACAATGGAGGATTGGTGTTGCCACAAGCATTTCGCTTTAATAGCGATCCTAATTACATCGTTCACAGTGTCTATGCCTACAAGGATACACAGAGAGCATCCATCTACAAACTACTGCTCAACCCCAACATGTTTGTGAGAGTGTTTCTTTCCAAGCCATAATTATCAACATACCTGATAAGTTTACCCTACGGACATCTAATCGAAGGAGGTTTTGGACCACTAGTTTGAAATCAGACATTGTGTAATCAACAAGATTTGGTTTGGAAAACTCAGCTAATTCTGCAGTCTCTTGCAAGATCAGCAATTTTAGCATTACTGTTCATGAACATCTCTATGGCAGCGAAATGCTGCACAGGTATTACTGGATTCATGTTTATTACCAGGTGAGAAAGACCCTCAACCTGATTTGGTGTACCCTTCTGGCCCAAACAGGGTGGATTGCATTGTATAATTATATCGACATGGCTGCCTAAGAGAACTTTCACAATGAGTTTGGTGTAGATAAGAACTAAGACTGGAAGTAGAAGCACAGCAAAAACAACAGCCTGGACACAATATACATCTCTGGCACAAATCAGGGCTACATACCACTTGCCACCATTCTATGGGACCCCAGTTGGTTTTGGTTTACAGAATAGACACCCAGCTAAATGTTGCACATTGGCTATATCACACATGATGGTGGGAGCTGCATTTTTCATGGAGGACAAGCCGCAATTTTGTACATGGGCTGGCAAAGAGCATCTTAAGGACAACATTCAGGTGTATCTGTGGGCAGTCCTAAGCATTCATAGTCAAAGGAAGACCTCAATAGCAGGATTAGAGGTAGTTTTTGACTCCCCAAAACAATTTGAAGATGATACATAATTACGAAGATGTGCTCCATTATGCCAGGAATAAGTCATATTATGACCTGGGGGTTTGGGAGGGTTTTTTTTGCATGGATCTTTGCATTGGCATTCATGAGGTTACAGCAATGAAATTGCTGTGACAGTCGGTGTCGTAAATCTGGGCACCAAAGCTGGCATTGATGTGACAAGGCTATCCAGCACAAGCAGTGACAGCATGGAAAGAATGTGAACACAACTGCCAAATGCAATGATGTCAATGAAGTTGCCTTATACCCGTTTTCTTAGTACGTGTGGCACTTCCCAAAAGGTACAGGCAATGCCAGCGAGCAAAGAAAGTGATGACCACAATGCAAACTGTTACAACTCTATGGTCTTAAGCAGAGTAACAGAAAAGAGCAAAAACCAGCAAGTTTAGTAGAATTCAATAAACAATTTATTTCCCAAGAATACAATGTAAAAATTTAAAATAGAACTTACATTGTTGCGAATTAAATCCCAAATAGCCCTAAAGGTTCTATCACAAGACCAGCTATAGAGTATTCCGAATGAATTCCAGTGGTGTTCTGAATGAATTCCAACCTTGAAAGTGCTGATGTACCAATAACTTGGAATAGTGTTTATATGCCAACTGTTTTGATGTATCACAAAAATATAATCCAAAATGTCTCTAAATAATTTACAATAATCCCAAAATAGTGATTTACTCAACAAGGTACTAATTAGCACTTTGTAATTCCAGTGAATAATTTAAATAGTTAATATCCTCTGAAATTCAAATTGAACTCAACAAAAGGATTGATTCCAATTTGGATGTTAAGATAGGAATGAGTAATTCTGGTAATCATTACCTTTATATAAAAACTTGAGGCACAATATGAAGACCAGGATGAGGGTCATTTTCTTATAAAATTCACAAATAAGATAACTTGTAGAAACTTCCAGGATCAAAAGCCATGTGAATATATTCATTGAAAAGTGATAATTCTTAATATATAATCTACAATCATAAACAAATATTAGCTTTGTAATTTGTTATTTATTTTTAAAAAATAGTCTGGAAGGCTCAATTTCTACTCTCAGTTATGGACAAAAGTCAGCAACACAATATAAATGAAATATACAAAACACTTCCTCTCGCAAAGAAAAAGGCAGATTTATACAATAAAGCTTTTTACTATTAGTCAAATATACATATGATACTATTGTATTTAAAATTACAACAGTAGATGTCTTATGAAGAACAAAATGTACATCAAGCAATATAGTACTCTATACACGTGAAAGTGCAACTGCAATTATGTTATATTTTTCCTTGAAGTGAATAATGTCAATGTTGTATTCCTGCAACATAAAACTCGATATCAACAATCTCTGATTTATTGTTGTTTATTTTTTTTAATTTTTTTTTTTTCTTCATTTTCTTAATGAAAGAAAGCGGGTTGCGATATCTGAATAAAACAATCAGAGAAGGAGCCAAACTAATACACACTTCAAAGTGTTCCAAAGTCCATATCAAAGCCAAACATTCCTCTCGATTGTGGAATCAGTTATCTGGTGCTTGTTTAATATTTTTAATAGACCCACACAATTTTTGTCTTCTTGAATCAATATCCCACTAACTCGTACATCACTTGCATCGATATACATTTTAAATGAATAACTGAAATTTGGAGCTGAAAGAACTGGTGCACTCTTAAGTATAGCTTTTAATATCTCAAGAGCCTCCAGAATTTTTTTAGACCAATGAAACTTGGAATTATGGAGAAATTGGAGGAGCAAATTTCCGATAATATTCAGCCATACCCAATAATGACATCAGTTGCTTTTACTGACGGACAAGGAATTCCGAGATAGTCTTGACCATAACTTCTATAGGTTTAACTTGAACTTGCCCCAAATATGTCCTAGAAATGTATCAAAAACACGGCAAAAGTTACTTTTATCTAAATTAATTATCAAATTCGCATAACTGAATCTCTAGAAGACTTTCCGAATGGTTTCCAAGTGATCTTTCCATATATCTTTGTAGATGATGAGGTCATCGATGTAAGCCTCGCAATTCTAGACCAGATGTTAGCATACTCATTAAACGCTAGAATGTTAAAGGTGAACCTTTCATACCATATTGCATCACTTTATATATTGATAAAGTCCATCAGGAGTTATGAATGCCGAAATTTCCTTGGTCATTCCATAAGTTGAATTTGCCAGAATCCTTTCAAAAGATCAAATTTGTTGACACATTTTGCATTTCCAATTTTGTCAATTCAGTCATTGATTCTTGGTGTTTGAAATGAATCTGTTTTGGTGACACGGTTCACTTTTCTATAGTCGAAATCAATCTGCAGCAAATATTGAATTTCATTTCTCAAACATTCCTGTTTGAGTGGATTCATCACGTAAGGATGCTGTTTCTCGTGTGTAGAATCTGCAAAATTTCATTGTCATGGTAGATTTTATTTTATTGTGTTTTAAATTATGGAAATAAGTGCTCGTATTCAAATAATAGCTGCTTTAGTTTACTCTTTTCTTCTTGCTGTAGATGCGAAAGTTTCTGGCCCAGATTCTTTAACATTTCTGAATTGCGACGATTGGTTCAACCAAAGTCATTGTATTCGGATTGCATACCATTGTTTAAATCCTTATTTTGTGGGACAGGTGCAACTAAATTGACTGAATGATCAACAGGGCTATCTCTATCAACATACTACTTTAACATATTTATATGGCAAAGTTGTTTCTGTTTTCGCCTATCAAGCGTGTTAATGATATAATTCAAGTCACTTACTTTCTTTTCAACTGTATAAGAAACATAGTACTTAGCCTGAAGAGGATTTTTGAGGTATGGACAAGAGAGTCACAACGCTATGACGAGACTTAAAAAACACCTTTCCTTTGTATTTCTGTCCTACATTAAATTCATGTTTGACTGAGTAGAGTTAATATTATTTCTTGCAACTTCACAATTCGAAAACTTATATTTTAAATCAGAGAGAGACATAGTCAAGAATATTAATCTCTTAATCTTCGGCTGGAAGAAGTTTCTTTTTTTAATAACTTCAATGATCCACGTTAGCATTTCCAAAAACTAGTTCGAAAGGACTAAAACAATGATTCTTGAGCTGATTCCCTAACAGGAACAATAGCAAATGAACACCCTCGTCCATATCTTTTCCTGTATCAAAGCAATATGATCGAATCTTCAAAGTCTGATTAAATCTTTCTAAAACCCTTGACTTTCAGGGTGATAGGCAGAAAACTTAAATTTTTTGATTCCAAGTTCATTCATAACTTGATAATTTGCTAGAAAATACCAGACTTTTGTGATCCTTAAATTGGACAGATTTAGGAAGGTCAAAAAGTGTATAAAAGTATTATCAAAGCTTTTACCTTGATTTTAGTTTTAATATTCCTCAAATAAATTGCTTCCGGAAATTTTGTTGACACACAAATTATGGTCAACAAGAATTGGTTGCCTAACTTGGTGTTGGATAATGGACTGACATAATCTACCATTATTCTGCTAAATAAATGCATCAACAGGCTGCAGATGAGCCTTAGATATCTTCTGGTTGGATGTTCCTACCATTTGACAAGTGTGACATAATCTACAGTGTTTAAAATATTTAGAAACATCACTTTTAATCATAGACCAATAAAAATTATTCAAGACCTTGTGATATGTTTTATTGGCCCCTAAATGACCAGCCAAGGGAGTTTCATGGGCTAGACTTAGAATTTCCTGTCGATACGACTTAGGAACAACAACCACACTGACCACTCGTCACCAGCGGATACCTCAGTTGGTCTCCATTGTCTCATAAGGACCCCGGTTTTTACAAAATAATAGACCGGTACTTGTGCGGCTTCAGTTTTGTCAATAGCCCTCTTAAAGAAACAGATCTCAGGATCTTGTTCCTGTTCGACAACAAGTGATTGTCTTTTGTCATCCGGATCATAATAAAGAGAATGAGTAGTGAAAATAGGATCACTGTGATAACTACCTCTTGACTGATTAATACCAGGAGCAAAAGTGACCTCATCTAAAGACTGGCCAATAAAGGTGTCGGCTAACGGAATAATTTCCTGATCAGCTTCATTCTCGATAGCTCTTTTGCAATAGTTCTAATAACTGCATACGCTGAGTATAAATAAGGGATTTCAATTTCAACAGCATCAACCTTCGGATCCAAACAAAGCTTGTCATTTACAAGTGAATTAACCACAATCTTATGTCCAGCTAGGTCATTACCTAGTAACAAGTGAATGCCCTCAATGGGTAAAGACGTCATTGTTCCAACTGTCACGAGTCCTGAGACTAAGTCTAATGACAAATTTACACACTGGAGAGGAACATTAACAAAGCGACACTCTACTCCCTGAATAAGAATATTCGCTAAAAGAAGAATTCTCAGATAAAGGCAAAGTACATGAAAAGACTCTGAGAGGGATAGGCTTGCAAAACCACCAATAAGTGATACAGAACCCTTCGACATGAATGATTCATATTTTTCCATAATAAAATCTGACTGGAGTTTGTTTGCCCCAACAAATGTATTGTTTTCAATCCGTGACCTTGACCTCATAGAATTAAGAGCATTTGGGATAGGTCTGTCTTTATTCTGTTACTTATTTTTCAATCTGCAGCAATCAGAAATAGCTTGTCCTTTCTTATTTCAATTGGAGAACATAGTAAAAAATTAGGATTTCTGATCAGTCCATTCAGAAGTCAGAAGGTCAATTACACACTCTATACTAAATATACATAAGAAAACAAAACAGCACTAGTCGCCGCCTGCATTGAGTTTGGGTTTGCGACAATCTGGTTTCTTCACTCTTCAACGACGAGCACCTCATGCTGCTGTCTAATGAGATCAGGATTACAGTCGCGACGATGAGCGCCAACAGATACTTGGATGCCAGCCAACAACATTGCCGGAGGTTTTCAGCAGAAATAACACAATGGCGTTAATAATGCCAGGTAGCGCCGCCAAAACATTTCGAGCGTTTTCAGCACCCCGGCCGCTTTATTTTTTACCCCTTCTTTGGCTCTGCTTAGGTCAAGTTTATTTGTTAGAATGATGGGAGGTGGAGATTATGTTTATGCGCCGCCTGTAACCGCAATCACAATAATGCTGATAACAAACCATAACGCCGTCAGAACTGAAGTGAATCGCCCCGTTCTCGAAAGAGCTTGGCCTTACTCTAGATGTGCATCTTTCAAAAAACTGCTAGTTCCACTTGGTAATTTTCACTTCCTGGACTTCAG